>CAUYLG010015248.1:0-42703 GCA_963573385.1 Cacajao melanocephalus
CATGTCAGAATTGCAGCAAAACTTTTTTTTTTTTTTTTTTTTTTTTTTTTTTTTTTTTTTTTTGAATAAATTTTTTTGTGGTGGCTGATTTTTTTTAAATTAATATTAGATTAATTATAATTTTAAACTTTAGTTTAATAAATGTTTTATAATTTACATTTAATTTTACAAAAAAACCCCCCCCCCAAAAAAATTTATTGATAAAAAAAAAAAAAAAAAAAAAAAAAAAAAAAAAAAAAAGTTTTGCTGCAATTCTGACATGTGCTCTCTAGAGGTCTCCATTACCAAACAAATCAGTGTATGTTTTACTGTTGGTTGTGGAAGTTCAGAAACAAAATCTATCTTTTCATTCAACATTCTCCAAAGAGATTCTTTTTTTTTTTTTCCACGCTTTCTACATCATATGATTTTCTGGTCATATTTGCTCTTGTCTCTTTCAGGTTGCTGAAGAAGAATCTTTCTCTAGGGCTCACTAGCAACTTTTGACTGGTGATATATAAGACACTATTTATATTATTATTTCTGTGTGGGTTTTTTGCTTTTTTTATTTACAAAAGGTGAATTTAGTTGTTTCTCTCTCATCCCCTTAGTTCATAAACCATTAGCCCCAGATATTGCTCTATTCTTTTCCAAATTCTGATTATATGTCAAAGTAAGCAACAAAACAAAAACTTAGGGATGGGGAGATTGGATGAAAGAAGGAAGAAAAAACATTCAAAGGCAACGTTTGTCTTAACTGCTGTTCCCTTTAGTAGGATATATATGTCAGGCTGTGTCCACAGTGCACACATATTTAACTAAAACGAACATTTGACAAAGTAATAGTTATCCTTACAGAGAGATATGACATTGTTATATTTTCTATTCTAGTCTATCTTTTTTAATGGTGCTTTTGACACACTAATAAAGTCCATGAACCATGAGTTACCACCAATTGTTTGAAAAATGATACTACAAGGAGATGCAAAAATCTGAAAAGAAGTTTTATTTCATATATAATATGTACCGACTGACCTAGAAAGATTTCGTGAAAGTGGCACAAAAAAAATTCACAGTGGGATTTCATTTGTATAAAGAATGCACATCCATACAGACTCATTTAGGCTGGGTAGGGGGCAGTGCTGGGTTGTGCTTTCTTTTTCAATCCAGGTTAGAGTTGGCCGTAAGGGAACTTGTATAAGATGTGGAAGGCAGAAGCAAAAGAGCAGCCATTACTCTCCGAAGGTCATTGTGGTCGGATATGATGATGGCCAATGGGTCAAACCTCCATATCCTGCTCTTTCTGATGTCTTTCCCTGACATCCAATAGCAGCCTTAGCTGATCAAAAGATGCTTGGCTATGGAACCACAGAGAGGTGATTATGCAGAGGTAATAGCTTCCCATGCATAACCTTTCACACGAGCTCCTATTCTTGACCCCGCTTTGCTAGTTGAACATGCCTGGCTGCTCAGATTTCCCTGCAATCCCAGGGCTTGGCTTGCCCACACCACTGCTCCCAGACCCTCTGGCTAGGAACTTTGCTATCTGACTCCCCTTTCGGCCTTTTGCTTCTCCAGTACTGCCCACATTTTTGTAAGGTCTAATTCCTACTTAAAGAATTCTTCTTTCTATAATTCTCATCATGGTTCTGCTTCTTTCACCGAATCCTGGATGATACAGGTAAGTGTCAATTTGTCAACAGTAGTTACCTCTGAAAAGGGGAATAAAAGTGATAAAAACAAACAAACAAAAAACCCACAAAGGAGGCTGCAGACTTTCTTTGTAGATTTCTAAATTATTTAAAGTTTTACAATAAAAATGTTCTATTAAATCAAGTTGTCTAATGCTCCTCCTTACGTAAGTTCAGCCTAAAGGTTTTTCTGTGTATAATAAACTGTAACTTAAATGGAGACTGTTACCTTCTATTGTGTCAATCATTGAGTTTTGGCCAGTCAAGGGGGACCAATCGTTCAAACTGTGTTGGGTTCAAATAAGGTAAACACTGAGCTGTAATCAATCCGGCTGTTTCTGTATCTCACTTTCCTTTATCTGTCTATGAATCTTCTTCAACCATGTGGCTGCGCTGGAGTCTGTGAGCCTACTCTGGCACCTGAAGCTGCCCGAATCTCAAATTGCTCTTTGCACAATTAAATTCTGTCAAGTTTAATCTGGCTAAGATTTTTCCTCGAGCAGTACTTATATATTACCTGCATGATGAAATGAAAGAATGGGAAAAAAGAAAAAGCATATTTTTTAAGTTACTAAAGCACACCCAGGAACAGAAAAGCAAAATAGAACATAAAATCACCATTTTCCAAATGTCCATGAATGGATGTAAGCAACTTTTATATCCAGATAAGTGACTGTAAAAGTAGCTGTGAAAAAAAGGATAACTTTTCTCAACTTTCCAAAAATTCAGTGTCATGGGGGAAAATGTGGGAACAGTGTGCCAGAGCAGTGCTCCTATGTCCTTAAAGTGCATACTGATCACCTGGAGATTTGGTTCAAAAGTTGATTTCAATTCAGTAGGTTTGGAGCATGGCCTCAAATTCTGCATTCCAAACCAATTTCCAGTTGGCGTTGATAATATTGATTTATGGATCACACTTTGAGTAGCAAAATCCAAGGAAACCGAAGAAACATGAAACCCAAATGCAATGTGTGAACTTAGATTGCTTATTGTTTCAAGAGGGAGAATAAAACAATAAAAGTCATTTGGAGGACAATTATAATAGAAAAGTCAGAATGTGGACTGGACATTAGAAAATATCATAAAATTAATTTTAAGGAGGATAATATGACTATGGTTATATAGAAGACTGTTCTCCTTAAGAAATACATTCTGAAATATTTAGGGTGAAGTATATGCTGCATGCAACTTTCTATAATTGTAAAGATAAATTCTTCTTGATGTCAGTTTAAAAATGCATAATTAATTTAGTAATTATTTTTTTTCTGGCTACAAATAAGTGAAGAAACAGGGCAGAGAATGATAAGTAAATAGCTCCAAATAATCAGTAGTTGGAGCCTACTTTGGAAATGATGATTTTGAACTCTTCCTGATCTGAGTGTTCCTAGAACACTACAACAGCTGAGAACTGCCCCTATCCTCCAGAGTTCCAGAAAAAGTCTTACTGCAAAGAATTACCCTTCCCTAAACTTAGATAAGACTCCCTTGCTTACCTGAAACAAGACACAAGTTCTCAATATTCTCATTCCTCATCTTAGATATAATAGCTGAACTGTTTTCCCCACTGACCAACTTTCTACATCATATGATTTCCTGATTTGATCAACTGAACAAAGTGCTGCTAACTTACTTTGACGAAAGAAAGTTTAGTCAGGCTTCTCTCCTTCCTGCAGACCTCTAAACTTTGGCCCCCTGGAGGTTAAGCAAGCGTTGGAATTTGGAACAATTCCATATAACAACCCCTCCGGACCTCAAAGAATGATACTTCCAGCTCACCTCTCTGATCATGACACCTGCTCATCTTACTCCCCTACTCCCAGTTCTTTGTAGCCTGGTTTACTCTTCTCTATAACACAAAGTCCTTTCTGCCTGACCATCGAGAGGCGTATAGACCTTACAGTTGAGCATTTCCTCCATTGATTGCAATAGTTCTCCTCTTTCTATTGCAATAGTCTTTTTTAGTAAAGTCGCTGCTAATTTAGGTCCAGATGTGTTTTTCATTTGACAGAAGTCTAAAGTGGGAGAGAGATGTCGCTCTGAATAAGTAAGACATGAGAGAGGGGTGCAGGCAGGGAGTTGAGGAGTTTACAAGTGAGGGAGAGCCTTGGATCAAGGACACAGGAGTCTCAGAAGCCAAATGCAATAAGGGAGAAGGGCTCTGGCAGGAATTCTGATGACTGCTCAGGTGACCCTTCTGCATGACTCTGAAGTATAACCTCAAAAATCATGTCATGCATGGTGTGACTGGATTTCATCTGGAAGGTGGTGAAGGGACTGATTTGTACCAAGCTGGGTATCTGGCTGAAACAGAAGCAGTGGGCTGACAGTGGCCATTAACAATACTGATAGCTACCAGTTATTGAACTTGTGGAGTATGACAGGAGCTGGATGATGGACTTCAGATAGTTCATTTCAAATCCTACAACTCTGAAAAATGGGCTTCATGATCCATATTTTACACCTAAAGGAATCATGTTCCAGAGGCTGTTAAATGCCTTTACTGAAAAATACAACTGGTAAGTGGGAAGCACTTTTCCTGGGTGCCCTGAATGAATCATAACTTTGCTTGCAGTATTTACATCAGTGCTTATGCAACTTCTTTGTCTAACAACTGTAATGGGAAATCCATGATCACCCACCTCCAGCTGTGTTACAGCTATAGTGCTCTTCTGCTCAGCAAAAAAACCAACAAATTCTCAGTTTGTCCTGCAGGTGCCACCCTTGCCATGAGATAGGTCTCCTGAGCGTTCAGACATTCATGGCTCAGGATTGCAATTGATCAGAAATTCTCAAAGAGGAAAGAAGCCTGAACATCTACCCTACGCAACCTACATTTCAGGATCATGACCCTCATATATGGGTTTAGAGCTCACTAGATCCAATAATTAATTAGAATTATTCCTTTCTTTTATACTTTGTTTTTAAAGTATTTGATCTATGTTTGAGTAGATAATATATTTACATGGTTCTTAATTCAAAACACATAAAAATATACAGTGGAAAAAACTCTCTTCTACCACTGTTACCCGTTTGCCAAGTTTTTATGACCCAAATAGAAGAACTAGTATTATTAGTTTCTTTTGTATCTTCCCTGAGTAATTTTATGCATATACAACCAAATATAAATATATATTGCTTTGCCATATTGTTCTACACAGATATTATACAAATTGTTTTGCAATTTCTCAACATTAATATATCTTAGAAATCTTTATTTTTAAACAACTGCATGGTATTCTATTTTATGGCCAAATTATAATTCATTTAATCAGTACTCTATATTTTAGTTTGATTTTAATCTTTGGTCTGGCCCTGTTCCCAACACTTTATTTATATTAATCCATTTAACCCAAACCACAATCCTATAAAATACAGTCAAGCACTGCATAACAACATTCAGTCAATGGCAGACTGCATATAGGATGGTAGTCTCATAAGATTACAATACTGTATTTTTACTGTACATTTTCTATGTTTAAATACACAAATACTTACCATTGTATTACAATTGCCTACAGTATTTGGTGCAGTAACATGCTTTACAGGTTTGTAGTGGAGGAGCAATAGGCTCTACCATCCAGTGTAAGTGTGTAGTAGGCTATATCTATTAGTAGGTACCATCGCAGTTTGTGTAAGTACACTCTATGATGTTTGCATAATGACGAAGTCACCTAGCGATGCATTTCTCTTCAGAATATATCCTTGTCATTAAACAATGCCTGACTGTATGCGTTTTTATTATCATCATTTTATAGATGAAGAGAAAAAGGCAAGGAAAGGTCAGACACTTGGCCCAAGATCACCCAGCCAGTAAGTGGTGGATCCAGGATAGCAAATAAGAGAAGATACAGGGAGTTAGCAATACTTGTGGGTTGGTGCCCTATGATTCTTCAGATGACAGTGGAGTTCAGGATGGGAAGCCATGAAATGCCTCCCACCACCACACCGGAGAAGATGATCTATCTTACAAAATATTGTCCCTCTAGGCTGGGGATTTCCAGATTTCAGGACCCAGTCCATGAGTCTGGACGTAGATGTGTGAGGTTGTGTCAAAGAAGAGAGGAAAATAACCTCTCAGAATGGAACAGCCTGAGATTCAAAGTAAAACAAGAAATTAAATGCCTCAGAGTGCCCAGGGAATCTGCCTAACCTCACAACTCATCTATAGAGAGAGAAATAGATGCTGACGGAAGAAGACATCCCACGCTACAAGCAGCCACTCTCTTTAAGGAGACCATCTTTATATTATTATCCCTATTTTCTACTTCACTCCAAGGCCAAAAGATGGCACCCCTTGCCTCAGGTTTCTCTTCTGTCATGTTCCATCATCAGCTGTATTACTCTGGTATCGCTCTTGCTAACTCTCTCAGACAACTCTTGCCTTCTTGACCCCACTGACCTCCATTATGCCACCTCAGTGGGACTGCTGCTAGCACATATGGTGCCTTTGTGCAAATTAGAGTCACAGCTGGATATGCCGTAGATCTGGGATCCAGAAATATGAAGCTCTTCCTTTCTCTGCACCTTGGTCTTCCTTTTTATGGGATGAGCACGAAAACAACCTCGCATTTTGGCCAGCTTCTTTATGTACAGCCTGGCTGCGCTTTGCCTCAGGCCTGCCCTTCACACTGGATTATTTCCTGCCCAAGGCTTTTTTGTTGTTTATCTATTATGATAGTAGACTGATGTAAAACTGCTGAGCACTCATGTATGTATAACTCAAAAATGTAGGTCAGTGTGATGGTTAATTATACATGTTAACTTGCCCAGGCCATAGTATCCAGATATCTGGTCACACATTGCAAAATTCTATGTTTCTGTGAAGATGCTTTTTTAGATAAGATTAATGTTTAAATCTGCAGACTTTGAGTAAAGGAGATTGCCTTCTCATAATGACAGAGGGTATCATCCAGTCAGTTGAAGACCTTAATAGAAAAAGACTAACCTCCTCCATAAAAGAGGGAATTCTGTCAGCAGAGCCTTTGGACTCAAACAGAAGCATTAAGTATTTCCTGGGATTTTGGACTTTTCAGCCTTGACAATTGCCTGAATCAGTTCCTTAAAATTAATCTCTATCTATCTCTACCTATCCATCTACCTGGAGGGAGGGGTGTGTGTGTGTGTGTGTGTGTGTGTGTGTGTGTGTGTGTGTGTAGTGTGTTCTCTGGAGAACTCTGACTAATCTAGGCAGTTATTGCTCTGTGCAATAACCTCACTAATGTGAGACGGGAGTCAATGAGTAAATTTTTCCTCCTTTCTTTCCCTAGATGTACAGCCCTGAGTTGCTTTTAGGCATCAAGCTGTATTCATTTCTATTGCTGCTGTAACAAACTGCCACAAACTTAGTGATTTAGAATAATGCAAATTTATCTCAAGTCCTTTAGTTCATAAGTCTAGGTTGGCTTGATGGGTTTCTCTGCTCTGGGTTTCAGAAGACCAAACTCAAGGTATCTGCTGGCCTAGATTCCTTGCTGAACGCTTTGAGGAGAATACAATTCCAAGCTCATTTGTGTTGCTGAAAGAATCCATGCCACGTCTCCAAGACTGCTCTTGTCTCCAGTTAGGGAAAGTTCTTTGCCTCTAAGAGCATATGTGATTAGATTGGGCTTATCTATTAATTGAGATAATCTCCGTATTTTAAGATCAGCTTTTTAATCACCTTAATTACATCTGCAAAGCCCTTTCACAGGAGTGCCTATATTTGTGTTTGGTTAAATAACCAGGTGATGGGTATCTTTGGGGAGATCTTTAGAATTCTGACTATCACGTAACTAGTCATCCATGGTGGTAGCCAACTTGATAACCCATCTTTGTATTAGCTTTCTACCCTTACCTTCTTTGCTCTCACTATCTCTTTACTTCCTAGATCATAGACCCCAGTAAAGTGCTGGAGTTTGAGCTTTGTCTCAGATCCTGCATATTGGGGAACTCATCTTTAGTACTTGTAGTGGACCTTGAGAATAGGCCTTCAGTATGGGATTCTGAAACTGGTTTGCTCGCAAGTCAGATGCCCATAAGGGACTCATTCCTGAAGTCATGCAGCATGGCATAACCTCTGGCATTTCAATTCCTGAAGTTCTCATCTGTGATTTGATGAAGTGAGATACAGGTGACAAATAAGATTGTAAGTTACACTCTGCTTATGGCACTTGAATGATACTGGAATAGTGACAATCATATAAATTGTGGACATGGCTCTTCGTCATTTTAAAAATTAAACATTTTTTTTCTTTTGAGATAATCATAGATTCATAGGCAGGTGTAAAGAAATACAGAGAGGGATGTTCCTTTTATTCCCCAATGATAATATCTAATATAACTATAGTACAATGTCACAATCTAAACACTGACATTCGTACAGTCAAGTTATGAAACATTTCCATCATCACAAGGGTCCCTCATGTTTCTTTCTTATAGTCATATTTATTTCTCCCCAACTTCCAGATGCCTTATCCTCTGACACCCACTAATCTGTTTTCCATTTCTATAATTTTGTTATTTTAAGAATACTACATAAATGGAATCACATGGCATGTAAAATTGGAGACTTTTTCTCACTCAGTGTGATTATCCAGAGATTCAGCTGAACTGTTGTGTGTACTAATCATTTGTTTCATTTTACTGCTGAATAGTATTCCATGGTATAAATGTGCTACAGTTTTCTCAGCCATTTACCCACTGAGCAACATCTCAGTTGTTTCCATTTTTTGTTATTGATTTTTTAATTTAATATCATTGTGGTCAGAAAACTTATGTCCTAAGCATTCAATATTTATTTTTAAGTTAGATTAGATTACGATAAATGTCATATGTCAGTGATCCCATGCGATTAAACAACCAGTCACACATATGGACAGCCAACTTCATAACATATCATTTTTTGGCTTCCCTGCTTTACTACCATTGTTTCTCATGCTTGCTCCCTGCATCACATTCTCTAATAAGATATTGGCACATGAGCTTGTTTCTCAGGCTCTGCTATTTGAGAAACCCAGGTCAAGACAGGTGTAATTGAGTGTTAGCCTCTTATAGTTGCTTGCCATAATCTCAGAATGTGCTTTGTGTAGTGGTGTCCTTTGTCATATAGAAGGTGAGATAAAAGCTGGGAAGCTGGGGAGGAGGTTCCAACATTAGTTTCGATGACAGTTCTTGGTGATTCCGCAGGGCCCGAAGCATGTAGTGAATCACAAAAGGTAAACCAATAATCTCGGAAAAAAGGTATATGAGTTTGAAGAATGGGAAAAGACAATAGAGGATATAGTTTTAAAAATCATTTTCAATATATATCCAAAGGAATTGAAATTGGTATGTGAGATACCTGCACTTTCATAATCATTGCAACATTATTCACAATAGCTAAGATATGAAATCAATCTGATGTCTATCAACAGTAAATGGATTTTTAAAATGTATACAATGGAATACTATTCAGCCTTTTATTAAAAAAAAGGAATTTCTGTCATTTGTGACAACATGGATGAATGTAGAGGACATTATGCTAAGTGAAAAAAAGTCAGGTATAGAAAGACAAATACCATGTTATCTCATTTATGTGTGAAATCTGTAAAAGTTGATCTCATAGAGGTAGAGAGATGGTTACCAGGTGATAAGTGTGGTAGGAGAGTAGTAGCCTGGGCAACATAGGAAGGCCCCATTTCTACTAAAAATAAAATGAAATAAATCAGCCAGGAGTGGTGGTGTGTGCCTGTAGTCCTAGCTACTTGGGAGGCTGAGGTTGGAGGAGTGCTTGAGCTTGGAAGGTCAAAATATGGTGAATGGTAATATATTATATATTTCAAAATTGTTAACATAAAAAAAATTGGAAATGTTCTCACCACAAAGAAATAATAAATATGTGAGCTAATGGATTTGTTAATTATTCTGATTTAATCATTCCACAAAGTGTATGTGGAATGATTAAACAACTTACCCAGTGTACTATGTTCACTGCTTCAGTGATGGGATAATTTGTACCCCCCAAAAAATCTCAGTGTCACACAATATACTCATGTGAAAAACCTAGATGTAGGCCCTCTGAATCTAAAATAAAAGTTGAAATAAAAATTTTTACCCAATAAATATATACAGTTATTATTTGTCAACTAAAAAGAAATAAAAAGAAAAAAGGGCCGGGCATGGTGGTTTGTGCCTGTAATCCCAACACTTTGGGAGGACACAGCAGGAAGTTTGCTTGAGCCCAGGACTTCAAGACTAGTCTGGGCAACATAGGAAAGCCCCATCTCTAAAAAAATAATAATAATAAAATAAGTCAGCCAGGAATGGTGGTGTGTGCCTGTAGTCCTAGCTACTTGGGAGGCTGAGGTAGGAGGATTGCTTGAGCCTGGAAAGTTGAAGCTACAATGAGCCCTGACTGTGCCACTGCACTCCAGCCTGGACAACATAGTGAGACCCTGGCTCAAAAAAGTAAAAAGATTGGAAAAATACAATCATCCTGAGATAAATTATTTCAAAGACCATATTTTAAAATTATTAATTAAAGCCAGAAAATCATGTCTTAGAGCCCTTAGATATAGTTAATCATCATGGCATGATGAACTCTGGAAAAATTAGGATTTTTTTCTTGGAACTGAACAAAACTTCAACTGGTAAATTGTACTTTAAATTTAGATACTGAAAATAGAAAATTTAGATTGTCAGATTAGGATCAGTGGTGTTACGTGTTTGTTGTCAGCCACTCATGAATACAGAGAATAAAGAGAAGAAAGATATCACGCCTGGTAGGATTTTTCCAGTCTCAGACAGTGACTTGGATATTTCCAAGGTCCCTCAGCGGCAGAAAGGGATGAAATGTTTAGAAGTACTGATATCCTCAGAGGGACACTGGAGAGTAGAGTATAGAGACTACTGAAGGAGGCAGGATTGGAACTGACCTTGTAAGGGTTGGCACTGCTGCAACTTTGTGACATCTGAGGAACACATTGTGTCTCAACAGGGGATGAGCTCACAGCCAGGAAACATTTCTGAGGTTAGAGTGTTGAAGTCCTGTGAATCCTTTAGAGAGAGAAAGGTGGGAAGAAACCTGTGAGCAACCATGCTGAGCCCTCGTGTTCGATGTTGGACTTTCTCAGCCCTCATAATATTTCACATAAATTCCAACTTGGAAGGCTTGAAGTGGTATAATCACAGGTGTACCCCCAAAAGTAAAGGAACCCATAGCATCAGTTAGGTTGATTCAGTCTGACAATGAGATCATAAATTAAAATTCTTAGATGTCGAGAAGGATATGTGAGTTAAATTTTCAGATTTATATGAAATTCAGAACCCTTTATATCAGGTCGGTGCAAAAGTAATTGCGGTTTTTGCCATTAAAAGTTAATGACAGGAACTTTGCCATTAAAAGTCATGGCAAAAACCGCAATTACTTTTGCACCAACCTAATAGTACAGCCCAATATCAACCCCTCACTAGTGTCTTTACCACTTCTAAATTGGGCATTAATAGGCAGCAATGGAGAGCAGCTCTAGAAACTATCATTTTTGCATTTATGATTGGTCAGGGCTGAGAAACAGAAATGTAAATGTTTCGTTGCATTACCAGTATCAAGTCTCTTGCCATTTGGGATGAAAAACACTTACATCCTGAAGGCTGATAGGTATATCAGCAGCCATGAATTATGTAACCTAAAACTTTCACGGTCATTCCACATGAGAGTGGAACTCTGGCAAAGAGCCCAGTGGAAAGATTCAAGGTGGCAGAAAATACTGGAGGCTTCAAGTAAGTGAAAAAAATGAGTCTTCTCTAAAGGCCAGAACCTTGCTCCAGAAAAGGCAGAAACTAACACCAACTAATTAGGGTTTCTAGAAGGTACTGTAATACCTCATAAATGGGCTGTGGAAAGAGATAAACTTTCTCAGCTGTATCACCGCCGGTACTAAGGATATGTATGATGATTGTACCATTGAACTCTGGCTAAACTAACCAGAAAATGAATGTATTTCAATGCTATTATGCAACTCACAGGTTTGACAGGAAAGTTAAAGACCTTAGCTCAGATAATGGGCAGATTCCAGGGAGTCTGGGAAGCAGATAGCATACCCACTGTTGTGCCACAGGAACATCTGCTAGAATCCCACTGCAGTGCTTGGGCACCGTATTGACTCCACCACCATGAACCATCTCTAACTCTCTGTGTCTTCATGTTTCTTCCTCCACATTCAAAATCCCAGGTTAGGAGGAGAACATCTGGTGTCCTTTAAATTTTCATAATGAGATTAAATTTCTGCTTCTCACAAACACTCATGTGCTATGGTGTTTTGTTTTTATTTATTTATTATTTTACTATTAAATATTTTTAGAGATGGGGTCTCACTTTTTGCCCAAGCTGGAGTTCAGTGGTGCAAACACAGTTCACTGCAGCCTTATTGCTCAAGTGATCCTCTCACCTCAGCCTCCTGAATAGCTGGCACCATAGGTGCGTGCCACCATGCCTGGCTAATTATTTTCTATTTTTGAGTCTCTCTTTGTTGCCCAGGCTGGCCTCAAACTGCAGTCTTAAGCAATCCTCCTACTTCAAACTTCCAAAGTGCTGGGATTACAGGCACAAGCCACTGTGCCTGGTCTTGTTTCGTTTTTAACAATATAAATGAGATTTATTTGCTGGGCAGCCAAAGATGACTGGCAAATAAATCTGTTCCTGCCACTGGCTGCCCAGTATCTCACATGCATTCTTTCTCCTGTAATTGCACTTTACTGAAAAAGCTTATAAAATATTGAAGTTATTTATTATTTACTTTTTAAAAACAGTACTTGTGGCTGGGCATGGTGGCTCACACCTGTAATCCCAGCACTTTGAATGGCCGAGGCAGGCCGATCACCTGAGGTCAGGAGTTCAAAACCAGCCTGGCCAACATGGCAAAAGCTCGTCTCTACTAAAAATACAAAAATTAGACAGGCTCAGTGGTGGGCGCCTGTAATCCCAGCTACTCGGGAGGCTGAGGCAGGAGAATCGCTTGAACCCAGGAGAAGTAGGTTGCAGTGAGCCAAGATAGTACTATTCTACTCCAGCCTGGGCGGCAGAGCGAGACTTCATCACAAAACAAACAAACAAAAGACAGAACTTGTTTAATTATCTATCAGAGTTTGGAATTTTCTTTGTGGGGAAGGTTTTATATTAGTGATTTCATTTCTTTAATATTTAGTTTGCATTATAGAAATTGCCAATATTTAACCAGTATGTCTGTTTAAATATCTATTTCTCCTGTCCATTTTTGTAAGTCATATTTAATAGAACTAACTATATATTCATATGGATTGGCATAAAATTATTTCTAATGTTGATATAAAATTGTTTACTGTTATATTGCCTTGAAAATCTCCAGTGATGCCACCTTTTCCAGTTCTGATACTCTTATATTTGTGCCTTCTCCCTTTTCTTGACTAGTCTTATTAGATGTTATCAATTTTCAACAAACCACCTTTTGTGTTAATTGTAGTTGTCAGAGGCTCATTGTCTACTTCACTAATTTCTGCCTTTATTTTTTATTTCCTTCTTTGTGCATTGAGGTTGATTTTGCAGGTTTCTCTCATAACTTGTTGAGACTTTTGATTTAGCTGTACCATGTAAAGAGTGTGTAAGCTGCCACTTCCATTCTTAAGAAAAAAAAAAATTGGGCACACTGGAAATCAATGACTTTTCCTGGACCCATCTAGAATGAAGACCATGGGTGGCAAAGTGCCACCCCAACATCTGGAGAGACAAGTGTATAAGGGGAGTCACAGCTGAGATTTGCTTACATGGAGCAGAGGCTGTTAAAGTCATAAGCTTGTAGGAACACTTAAATGGTAATTTTAACTCATTGCTAGAGGTTGAGTGTGGAGTTGAATGATAGTGAAAATCTCTTGGGGGCCAAAGTCTTACAGGGTACCCCACACTTTCATCGGTTTTACCTCCAGAACTTCATCAGGTTCTCACAGCGAAGATCCAGGAAAGATCCTCTTCATTGTGAATTATCCTTCCATACTTCTCCATCACAAGATAGACTCTGCCAGAGGGAATTTGCCAGAGCCTCATTCCTTCAAGGAAAAAGGCATTCAGGCCGGGTGTGGTGGCTCATGCCTGTAATTCTAGCACTTTGGGAGGCCGAGGCAGGTGGATTATTTGAGGTCAGGAGTTCGAGAGCAGCCTGGCCAACACGGCGAGACCCTGTCTCTACTAAAAATACAATTTGGGCAGGCGTCGTGGTGCATGCCTGTGGTCCCAGCTACTAGGGAGGCTGAGCCAGGAGAATTGCTTGAACCCCAGAGATGCAGGCTGTAGTGAGCTGAGACTGTGCCATTGCAGTCCAGCCTGGACAACAGAGTGAGACTCCATCTCAGAAAAAAAAAGAAAATGGCATTCTTCCTTTAGTCTTCTTGCCTTACCTAAGGGATCTGGGCTTCAGGGAAACAAACTGAGAACATCATAGCCAGAGAAGGAAGTGAGGAGGAGCATAGGAAGAAAAGAAGCCGTATCACCAGAGAAGTACTTGTGAAAGTCACAGCTTTGAGACACACATCCACTAAAAGACTGAGATTTAATTATACGATTATAGAATCCTTCCTCTCCCTATACCTTATCACCCTACCAACAGGGCTGAGGTAGAATAACAGCAGACTGCAATTGTTAGGAGCTACAAGACACAGACTTTCTGAGGAAGAGTACTTTGGGAAACGCAAAGTAAAGAGGGAATACAAAGACAAGGAAACTGAAGGAACTCAAAGTCTCTGGCACCTACAACTGCAGCAAACATTGAACATAGCTCAACTCCTAGCCAGTTGAATACAAATCCACACACTGAAGGTCAGTTTACTCCAGATCCTATAACCCAATACAACATGTCTAGCTTTCCAAAGAAAATTATAAGGCATGACAAAAGGCAAGAAAAAAACACAGGTGCAGTGACAAGCATTCATTAGAACCAGACTCAGCTATGACACGGATGCTAGAATTATCAGACTTGGGGTGGGGTCGGAACACAGAATTGGTCAAAGGATACAAAATTTTAGTTGGATAGGAGGAATAAATTCAAGAGATTTATTGTACAGCATTGTGACTATAGTTAATCATATATTGCATTCTTGAAAAATGCTGAGAGTGGATACAAAGTGTTCTCACCACAAAAATAATAACTGTAATGTAATGCATATATGTTAATCATCTAGATTCAGTCATTTCACATGTATATATACTTTAAAACAGCATGTTGTATGTGGTAGATACATTCAATTTTATCTGTCAATTTTAAAGCTTTTTTCTAAAAAGAAAAAGATTTATCACACAGGGAATTGAAAATTACCATTAATTTATGTTTAAGGACTTAATATATTCAGGATACTAATAAAAGAAAGTAGACAATATGTAAGAGATTTAGTTATAATCCATTACACTTACTTCATTAAGAAGGTAAAAGTTTACTTGCTTTTCTGTGTTCAGTAGTAGTTTAGGTGGTATTGGGACTATCTGATCTTTAAAATTTGGTGAAATTTTCCTGAGGAAACATCTGAGGTGGATGCTTTCTTTGTGAGAGCACTTGGAAAATGTCTCTGTTTCTTTTAAGCCATATAGGCTGTTTATATTTTTATTGCTACAAAGGTCATATAAAATTACATTTTCCTAAGAAGTTATCCATATATATCTGGAAATATATATATAGAGAGAGTTTTAATTTTTCCTTTGGCAACTTTAAAAGATACAGAAAAGTACAAAGAATAATATGACAAACACATATGTTCTCACCACCATAATTAACAACTGCTAACAATTTTATATTTTAAAAATATATACAGAGAATTGCACAGACTGTAAGGGCAGAACTCAATAAATCACAACATAAACACTCTTGTATAACTACCACCCAGATCAACAATGAAAACATTATGAGTTTTGGATTCAGTGGATTAGGAAGAGGAGGGAGGGAGCAGACAGCACCAAATGGGAGGGGTCCGAATCTGGAAGGTCCCAAGTGACATGGTGACATTGAAAAAGTTTCTGTAAAGAAAGTTTCCCTCTCTGCCATAAAAATGGTACCTCGGCTGTACTGGACTGGAGATCGCTGGGCTCTGAGGAGGACCCAGCAGCTCTCCTTGCCCCTGTCTGGAGCCTGACCAGACTGTAACAGTGAGGAAGTTATTTGTGATTTCATCTGATAAAATAGGAGAGAAAGTGACAGAGGAAAAATTCTGATGGCAACTATATGATAGAAGCTATATAAAGGCAAGTGTCTGTATATTCTTTCAACTATATTTTAGCATACCCAGATGGTGAGTTAGAGACTTTCAGTGTGCCTCAGACATGTGGAAATAGCAAAACAGTGCATAAAGATTAACTTTGTGAGCTTTTTGTTTTTTGTGGGTACATAGCAGGTGTATATATATTGGGGGTATGTGAGATATTTTGATACAGGCATACAATGCCACATCAAGGTCAATGGGGTATTTGTCACCTCAAGCACGTACACTTTGTGCTATAAAGAATTCAATTATATTCTTTTAGTTATTTTTAAATGTACCAGAAATTGCTGTTGACTGCAGTCACCCTATTGTGCTATCAAATATTAGATCTTATTCATTCCAACTATATTTTTGTGCCTATTAACCATCCCCACTTCCCCCAACCCCACCTTTCTCAGACTCTAGTACCCATCATTCTATTCTCTATTTCCATCAATTCAATTGCTTTAATTTTGAGCTCCAACAAATAAATGAGAGCATGGGAAGTTTGTCTTTCTCTGCTTGGCTTACTTAACATAACATAATGTCTTCCACCCATGTTGCAAATAACAATATCTCATTCCTTTATATGACTAAATAGTACTCCATTGTGTATATGTACCACATTTTCTTTATCCATTCATCTGTTTGGTTTTTTGTTTGTTGTTGAGACAGGTTTCACTCTGTCCCCTAGGCATAGTCATGGCTCACTGCAGCTTCAAACTTCTAGGCTCAAGAAATCTTCCTACATCAGCCTGCTGAGAAGCTAGAACCACAGACTCATGCTACCATATCTGGCTATTTATTTATTTATTTATCTTAGAGATGGGGTCTCACAATATTGCCCAGGCTAATTTTGAATTCCTGGGCTCAAGCAATCTGCTCACCTTGGCTTCCAAAGTGCTGGGATTACAGAGGTGAGCCACTGGACCTGGCTCATTTGTCTGTGGATGGAGACTTAGGTTGCTCCCAAATCTTGGCTGCTGGGAATAATGCTGTAATTAACATGGGAGTGTAGATATTTCTTAGGTAGATTGATTTCCTCTCTTTTGGGTATATACCTAGGAGTAGGATTGCTGGATTGTATGGCAGCTCTGGGTCTTACCCAAAGCCCACTGTGATCACTTCCTGGCTATCACTTACATTCACTCAACCTCCAAGAGCTCTGCAATCATCAGTGGCAAATCCAACCAGGCTTGTGTTCTTCCCCCTTCACCGCAGTGAGTTCCTCTAGCCCCACACAGGTTCAGAGATGCTGGTCTGGGAGCCAGGGCCTGGAGGGCGAAACTTTAGAAAGGTAACTGGCGCTCTATTCTACTGTGGCTGAGCTGGCACCCAAGCTGCAAGACAAAGTCTTTTTCCCTCTTTCCTCCCTTTTCCTCAAGCAGAGGAGTCTCTTCCCATGGCCACCACCACCCCAGGCTCACAGCAAGTACTGCCTGGCTACTGCTGATGTTCATTCAAGCCAAAAGACTCTTCAGTCTTCTTGTGATGAATGTTGCCAGGCCTAGGTCTCTGCCTTCAGGGCAGTGGGCTCTGCTCTGGCCCAGGGCAAGTCCAGAAATGCCATCCAGAAGCCAAGACCTAGAATTGAGAACCCCAGGGGCCCACATGGTGCCCTACTCACTGGCTGAATTTGTACCCCAGCTGCAAGACAAAGTTCTCTTTACTCTCCCCTCTCCTCTACTCAAGCAGAGGGAATAAGTCTCTCAGTCTCTCTCAGAGTTGTGAGCTGCACTGCCCAGGGTTGGGAAAGGGGTGGCACCAGCACTCTCTTGGCCACCCCAGCTGATGTCTCACTAGGTTGTGTGCACCCCAAGTCCTCTGGCTTTGAGCACAGCACAGCACCAGGACTTAGCCAGGAATTGCAGTCTTTGTGGCCTAGACTGCCTTTCAAGTTTACTTAGGACCTCAGAGTACTTTAGCTCATGGTGGCAGGGCTTTCTGGAACTCAGGTTCTGACCACTAAAACAGGTAGCTTGCCTCTGGGTAAGGATGATCTGAATGCTCCCTCATGGGTGCTGGCTGAATTCTTCCCCATATTGTTTTCCTCTGTGACAGAGCAGCACTGAGTGGCAATGCAAAATCCCACAATCACTGGGTTCTCCTTCCCTGATGGGCACAAATTTTCTCTCCATACCACATAGCTGCTGCCAGGTGATTAGGGAGGGGTGAATAGGCATTTCAAGACTGTCTTTCCTACCCTCTCAGTGCCCCTTTCCTTAATATGGTATTAAAACCAGGCACTGTGATTGCTCACCTGGTGTTTTGATTCTTATGAAGGTACTCTTTTATATGATAGCTGTTCATTTTGGCGTTCCTGCGAGAGGGATGATTGCTGCATGATTTGGTCACCTTGCTCCACCTACTCATTCTGAGTCTCTCTGTGAGCTTTAACTCAAAAAGGAATATGGGAATCCACCAGAATCATTCAGAATATTCCAGATCTCAGGGAGGAGAATGTGGGCATTTAGCCCTGTGGTGGCATCTAGCTGTTAAAAATGAGTGAAGCCTCAGTATGTGATAGAGGCAGATGACTCACCATTCTATTGGAGATCCAAGCAACTCAGGCCTAGGGAGAGCACTTTGTTTCTCCCAAGCCTTGGAGGTAACTTCAGGAGAGTCTTGGCGGTGCTAAGAGGGAAAGACACTGGGAAGAGCTGCAGGCATTTTCCCAGAACTGGGACCAAGAACAGGATGCTAATTTTAATCTGGGAGCCTACAAAGTCAGCCATTCTTTGATGACCTAGAAGTGTGGCTCTGCAGGCATTTTATTCTCAGACCAAAGATTGGAGGTCTTGCTCTTGTGGAGAGTAGGGGTCTCCAATGCCATAATTGTGGAAAGTACCTTAGCAGTATGGCTGGAATTGCACACGCTCCCTTGTTGCAAGTCTGGGGCAAGAGGACAGCCGCTACAGCTTCTGGCTGAAGAGATTCACAGCCAGGGCCAGCTTAACAACCTGGCACTGGTCTGCACGTGTCATTGCTGGGTGCCCCAGCCTGCTCCCCTGAGATTGTGGTGCAGTGGGGCCCTCTCTGCTCCACTCCTAGGCTGAACTCTAGGAATTTAGAGTATTTACTTTCCTGGACCTGCAGCCCGAGTCACCCCACCCTTCCTGTGCAGAGATCAGGGTAAAGCATGCCCTCTCCACTCTATGCCTACGCAGAACTCACGACATTCAGAGCACCTGCTCACCCGCCCTTCCTGTACAGAGATTGACATGTAGGGGACACCTTTTAGCTGCACACCCAGGCAGATCTCCAAGCAGTAGGAGCACCCGCTCTCCTGGTTCACCAGCCTGAGTCACCTACCCTTCCTGCACAACGAACATGGTGCAGCAGGGCCCTCTCCACTGCACATGCCAGCAAATCTCCAGGCATCTGGACCACCCACTTTTCTAGATTAGAAGTTTAGGCTGCACTTCCTTCCTGTGCAGAGAACTTGGGGCCAAGGAGGTTTCCCAGCTCCATGCCAAGGCACTCTCATGGGTGCTTGGTGGCTATGCACTGAATTCTCCCTCACAACTGGTGTTTGTGCCTGCCATCAAGCGACTTGTAGGTGGGCCTGCCCAGTCTGTCCCCACCCATCTTCCCCCCCACCTTCCTGGGGCTGAGCAGGGAGCTTGAACCACTGTGTACTCCACAGTTCAGTCCATTGCCTGAGGCAACAGAGAGCCTCTCCTGGTAAACAAAGATCACGTATATACCCGACCACATTGGCTGCAGCCAGTTGTTACCCATAAGAATCCTGTACTGGCTTGTAGGTCAAACTGCATAGCTCAATATAAAATCTGCTGAAAGAAATGCATAGGGCTATAGAAGTGAAGGCAAAAGACTTTACCCAACATTTCTACATTCATAGCCCCAAGGGAGAGGAGAAAAGGGAAAGGGAAAAAAAATTTCCACAATAAAATAGGGAAAAAAAGAAAAAGAAAGTAATTACAAAATTTAGAAATCCCAGCATTTCCAGATGAGAAGAAACCAGCCCAAAAATTCTGGCACTATGAAAAACATTAAAATAGTGACAACATCAAAGGATTACACTAGCTCTCTAGCAATGGTTCCTAACCAAAATAGAAACTTAGAAATGACAAATAAAGAACTCAAAGCATGGATTGCAAGGAAGTTCAATGAGACCTAAGACATGATTGAAAATATACACAAAGAAACTTCTAAATCAACCCAGGATATTAAGAAAGCAATAAACACCTTAAAAAGAAACCAACCAGAGCTTTTGGAATTGAAAAACTTGCACAAGGAATTTTAAAGCAAAATTAATAGCTTTATCAATAGAACAGAGCAAGCAGAAGAAAAAATTTCACAGCTTAAAGACTGATCTTTTGAACTAAGTCAAACAAAAGTAAAATAAAAGAATTAGGAAAAATGAATAAAGTCTTGAGAAATGTGGGATTATGTAAAGCCACAAAACCTACAAATTACTGGTATTCCTGAGAGAGAAAGAGAAAAAAATAAACAACATTGAAAACAAATTTAAGGAAATAATTCAAGAAAATTTCTCTAATCTTGCTTGAGTAGTAGACATCCAGATACTAGAAATCCAGAGAATACCTGCAAGAGCTATACAAAATGAACATCACCAAGGCATATAGTCACCAGAGTGTCCAATGTCAACACTAAATAAAAAATCTTAAGTGCAGCTGCAGAAAAAGGCCAGATCACGTACAAAGGGAAGCCCATCCGGCTAATAGTGGGCTTCTCAGCAAAAACCTTGCAAGCCAGGAGAGACTAGGGGCCCGTTTTCAGAATTCTTAAAGAAACATCAAAACTAGCAGAAGAAAATAAATAACTCATATTAGAGCAGAACTAGATGAAATTGAGACCCCAAAATCCATACCAAGAATTGATGAAAACAAAAGTTGGTTTTTTGAGAGGATAAACAAGATTGAATCAGGAAGAAATTGAAACCCTAAACATTTAGCCTTTCTATGGTTTTTGGACATTTGAGTTATTTCCAGTTTGGAGCTATTGCAAACTATTACAAATAATGCTACTATGAACATTCTTGCATTTGACTTTGGTGCGCAAGTACCTACATTTCTGTTAGGTATACATTTAGAAGGGAAATTGGTGGGTCATAAGATAAATATATAGTGAGTTTTAATAAACACTGCTAGTTCTCCAAAGTGGTAGTACCAATTAACACTCATTGGTAGTGATAAGTGTTTTTGTTGCTACACCTTTTCACTGCTCTAGTCTTGTGATGCTTAACAATGGGGATATATTCCGAGAAATGCATTGTTAGGTGATTTTGTTGTTGTGTGACCATCACAGAGTATACTTACACAAACCTAGATGATATAGCCTACTACACACCTAGGCTGTATGGTAGAGCCTACTGCTTTTAGGCTACAAACCTGTACAGTGTGTTACTGTACTGAATACTGTAGGCAATTGCAAGACAATATTAAGTATTTGTGTATCTAAACATAGAAGAGATATAGCAAAAATAGGGTATTATAATCTGATGAAATCATCATTGTATATGCAAACATCATAAGGCAGCAGAGGACTGCATTTGTTATTTTCAGTCTGTTTCAGCCATTCTGGTGGTAAGTAATGTTATCTTATTATGGTTTTACCTCAAAACTACTGAATTGAACAGATTTCATGTTTAAGAGCATTTTGATATTCTAGTTGGGAAATGCTCCTTTGAGTCTTTTGACCATTTATTCTGTTGTTGTTGTCTGTCCTTTTTCAACTGTCAAACATCTTTCTATACTGAACAAGAGCCTTGTATCTGCTTTATATGTTGTAAATATCTTAACCCACTCTATGGTTTTCGCTTTTACTCTCTTAATGATACCACCTTTTGGGGCAGATGATGTGTAACTGGTATCTTGTGCTCTTTTCTTCTCTATTTTTAGAAAGACATTCCTTAAAATTGGTTCTGCCTCTTCCTTAAAATTTGTTTGATAGAATTCACCAATTAAACCATAATAACTAGGCATTTCCCTTCTGATAAAGTAATTATCAATTTATTTTCTTTAAGACATATGTTAATCAAATTATCTTGAAGTTTTATGTGTTATTGCTTATTTTTAGATCTATAATCAATTTCCAGTTTTTTTCAATGCAGTGTGCAATAAAGGTTGGGATTCATGTATTTTATTAGTAAAGATATCCAATTGATCTAGCACAATTCATTAACAAGATTTTTTTCTCTATGAAAGTACTTTGACAATGTTGTCAAAAATCAATTGTCCATATATTTGTGGGGTTACTTCTGCTCTCTATTCTGTTCCCTTGATCGAAGCTATCCATACACCGATACCATAGTTTCATTACTGTAACTTTATTTTATGCCATGAATTCACCTACTTATTTCTTAGCCTTGAGTAAAGGAAAAGGAGTTTTTTTCCTTTGTCTTTTTAGCAAAATCCTGACAAAAGTTGCATGCTAAATAAGGTCAACATGGCAGTGTGAGGTATTGATTTTTCATTCAGATTCCATATGTCCCAAGTGATTAACAATCTGCAGATTAAGGAAAAGGAGCCAGATTTGAAGAAACGTATGAAAAGATAAAAATTACACATTCTTGATTGAGAGAAGAAAAGGGAAGAGAGATTTTTCCCCAAGGCTTACTAAGGCTTGGACATTTGGGATAGTCTTGTCAGCCTGGATAAAAGGACACACATATATCAAGTAGCTGTGAGGACAATTGAAGAGAATAAAGGTGCCACTTCCAAATCCCTACACTCTTCTAGATTCACTTAGTGTTGGAAGATATGGCTTAATC
The DNA here is from genome assembly GCA_963573385.1 of Cacajao melanocephalus. Taxonomy (NCBI): domain Eukaryota; kingdom Metazoa; phylum Chordata; class Mammalia; order Primates; family Pitheciidae; genus Cacajao; species Cacajao melanocephalus. The sequence continues at coordinate 22,636 of CAUYLG010015248.1, forward strand.
TGAAATAAGGAACATTTGTTTGCATTCTATTGGATTCTGTATGTATGCTTGTCAACTGAGCAAGTCAGTTAATAATTATGTTCAATAATTGACCATACCACCCTACTTCCACTATTAAGGATGCTGTATTAGACTAATTACTAAATATCTCCTAGAAAGATAACTAATATCCTTGACAGCATACGAGATTGTCTGTTTATCAACTTTCCACCATTTTACATTCTATAATCAGTATTATTATATTTTTAAAACAAGTTATTGACCCTACTTTTAGATCAGTAATATCTAGAATATTTCCAAAGTCTAGATTTAGGAATTAAAAGGTGGCAGAGAGAGCCAGTTGTCCATCAAAACACAGATCTCTTTCTGTATGATAGACTTGCAGCTGGGTCCTAGTTGCTCTGCTAGAGATGATACTTCCTGGCCCCTCTTTCAGCTATATGTGGTCACATGACCAAGTTCCCTATTGAAGTGTGTATAGAAGAGACATGTTCTGCTTCACTATCTAGGTGATAAGACATTGAGCTTGCACGCACTTTTCATGTGACTCAGCTTCTACCACACAGAGGAAGATCAGACTCTGGGAAAACCAGGGGATGCAAGGAACCTGAGGGAATGCACACTTTGAGCACAGATCCCTGCTACCCACCAGCCTGACTGCTCATCTTGGCCATATAGCATGAGAGGAATGTGCTTCTGTTGCCTTTAATCCACTATATTTTAGAAACATTTGGTTATAGTGCCCCAACCTTTGACCAAGCTCATAAAGCAAATTTTAGTACAAGTAGAGTGAGTTGGCAGGAGTGAGAGTTTTACTTTTTTCTGATTTTTCATTAAGTAAATTAATAACCTAAATGATTAACTCTTTTTCAAAATTAACAAACACAGCATAATTTTTCATAGTTTAAAACAGAATAAAAATGTCTCTTAGCACCTCTTGGAATCATGAGAATAGTTCTTTTTAAAAAAATTCTAAATGACAAAAGAAAATTGTATATGTTTATGGTATATAACATGATGTTTTGATATATGTATATGTTGTGAAGTGGTTTAATTAAGCTAATTAACAAATGTTTTACTATAGTAATAGTATATCCTTTTTTGTTATAGTTATCCTTTTTTGTAGTGAAATTATTTAAAATCTATTTCCTGAAGCAACTTTCAGATATACAAGAAATTGTTACTAAATATAGTCACCATGTTGTAAAACAGATCTCTTGAATGTAATTCTCCTGCCAAACTGAAATGTTTTACCCTTTGAGCAACATCTTCCCAATCTCCCCCTCTAACCCTCCAGCCGCTGGTAACCATTATTTTTTTAAATTCTGTGCTACAATGAATTCATCTTTTTTTAGATTCCACATATAAGTAAAATCATGCACTATTTGTTTTTTGTGTCTGGCTTGTTTCATTTACCATAGTGTCTTCCAGATTTATCTATGTGGTAACAAATGACAGAATTTTTTCTTTTTAAAGGCTGAATCATATTTCATTGTGCATAATGAAAGCCACATTTTCTTTACTCATTCATTCACTGATGAACATTTACATTGTTTCCATATGTTGACTATTGTGAATAGTGCTGCATGAGAATGCTGATATCTCTTCAACATACTGATTTTATTATGTGTGTATACATATATACAAATACATAAGTAAATATATTTAATTAGTAGTATTTAGTTAAGTCTTTAATCCATTTTGAGTCTATTTTTGCAAATAGTATGAGAAGAGTCTAATTTAATTCTTCTGCAGGTGGATATGCAGTTTTCCCAACACCATTTATTGAAGAGACTATCCATTCCCCACTGTGCATTCTTGACATCTTTGTGGAAAATCAATTGACCATAAATTTGTGGATTTATCTCTAGCCTCTCTATTCTGTTTCATTGGTCCTTGTGTCTATGTTTTATGCCAGTATTGTGCTATTTTGGTTACTATAGTTTTGTAGTAGATTTTGAAATAAAGTAGTGTGATGCCTCCAGCCTTGTTGTTTTTGCTCAAGATTACTTTGGCTACTCAGAGTCTTTTATTATTCCACACAAATTTCAGGATGATGTTTTTCTATTTCTGTGAAAAATGTCATTGGAATTTTGAAAGAGATTACAACACATTTGTATCACTTTGGATAATATGGACATTTTAATAATATGAACTCTTCCAATCTATGAACATGAGATATCTTTCCATTTATTTGTGTCTTCTTTAATTTCTTTCATCAGTGCTTTATAGTTTTTAGTGGACAGTATTCTATCTTCTTTGTTATACTTATTCCTAAGTAATTTATTTATTCTGTAGCTCTTGTAAATGGGATTCTTTTTTTTTTTAATTTCTTTTTTGGATAGTTCACTGTACGTATGTAGAAAGGCTACTCATTTTGTATGTTGATTTTGTATCCTGCAACTTAACTGAATTCTTTTATTTGTTCTAACAGTTTTTTGTGAGAGTCTTTAGGGTCTCTTACGTGTAAGATTATATCATCTACAAACAGAAACAATTTAACTTCTTTTTTTTTCCATTTGGGATGCCTATATTTCTTTCTTTTGTCCAACTGCTAGGGCTCCCAGTACTTTACTGAAAAGAAGTGATGAGTGTGGGTATCCTTGCTTTGTACCCAGTGTTGAAGGAAAAGCTTTCAATTTGTACCTGTTGAGTATGATTTTAGCTGTGAGCTTGTCATATTTGGCCTCTATTGCATTGAGGTACGTTCCTTCTATACCTAATGTATTGAGAGTTTTTAATCACAAAAGGGTGTTGAATTTGTCAATTCTTTTCTATATTTATTAAGATATCATATAGTGTTTGTTCTTCATTAAATTAATGTGTACATTACATTTATTGATTTTTGTTTGTTGAAACTTTCATTGGATCCCAGGAATAAATCCCAGTTGATCGTGGTGAATGATTTTTCAAATGTGTTATGGCATTTGCATTCTGTTTGCTGGTATTTTGTTGAGGATTTTTGCATCTGTGTTTGTTAGAGATGTTGGTCTATTTTCTTTCCTTGTAACGTTCTTGCCTGGCTTTGGTATAAGGGAAATCCTGGCTTTATACTGTGAATTTGGAAGTATTTATGCATCTTCAAATTTTTGAAAGAGTTTGAGAAGAATCAATAATATTTCTTTAAGTGTTTAGCAGAATTCAGCAGCAAAGCCATCATGTCCTGAGCTTTTTTTGATGGAATACATTTTATAACAAATTCAATGTTCTTACTAATTACGGGTCTGTTCAAGTTTTCTATTTCTTCATGATTCAGGCTTGGTAAAGTGTACATTTCTAGAAATTTATCCATTTCTTCTAGGTTACTCAATTTGTTGGTGTATAATTGTTCATAGCAGTATCTTATGGTTCTTTGTATTTCTGTGGTATCAGTTGTAATGTGTCCTCTTTAATTTATGATTTTGTTTGAGCTCTCTCTCTTTTTCTCTTGGTCTAGCTAAAGATTTGTTTACTTTATCTTTGTTTTTAAGCAATTCTTAGTTTCATTGTTCTTTTCTATTGTTTTTCTAGTCTCTATTTCATTTATTTCTGGCTCAATCTTTATTACTTACTTCCTTTTACTAACCTTTTGCTTAGTTTGTTCTTCTTTTTCTAATTATTTGAGGTGTAATATTAGGTTGCTTATTTGAAATCTTTTTTGATGGAGACATTTATTGCTGTAAATTCCCTCTTAGAATAGCTTTTGCTGCAATCCGTAAGTTTTGGTAAGTTGTGTTTCTCTTTTCATTTGCCTCAAGATTTTTTATAAATTTCTCTTTGTATTTTTTCTTTGACCCATTGGTTGTTAAAGAACATGTTTAATTTCTATGCATTTATATATTTTCAGAAATTCTTTCTATTACTAATTTTTAGTTTAATCTGTTATCATTGGAAAAGATATTTGATATGAATTCAATGTTCTTAAATTTAGTAAAAGTATTTCTGTGGCCTAACATATAATCTATCCTACAGAATGTTTTGTGTGAACTTGAGAAGAATATGAATTCTACTGCTGTTCAATGGAATGTTCTGCATATGTCTGTTAGGTCTTTTTGGTCTAAAGTGTAATTCAAGTCCAATGTTTTCTCACTGATTTTCTGTCTGAGTGATCTGTCCATTGCTACAAGTAGAGTATTGAAGTCTCCTACTATTATTATATTGCAGTCTATCTCTCCCTTCAGAGAGAAATTTGCTTATTATATTTAGGTGCATGTTGGTTAAATGTATACATATTTGTAATCATTTTAACTTCTTAAAGAATTGACCATCTTATCATTATATACTGACTTTGTCTCTTTTTACAATTTTTGACTTAAAGTCTTTTTATCTGATATCAGTATAGCTATTCTTGTTCTCTTTTGGTTTCCATTTGCATGGAATACCCTTTTCCATTCCTTCACTTTCAATCTATGCACGTCCTTATAGGTAAGATGAGTCTTTTTTAGGCAGCATATATTTTTACTAAAAATTTAATCTATTTACATTCAAGATAACTATTGATTGGTAAAGACTTCCTACTGCCATTCTGTGAATTGTTTTCTGGATACTTACTTTGTTCCTCTCTTTCTCTCTGCTGTCTTCCTTTGTGATTAGATGATTTTCTGTTAATGGTATGCTTTGAGCCTTACTTTTTATCTTTTGTGTATCTACTACAGATTTTTACTTCATGGTTATAATGAGGCTTACATAAAACACCTTTCATTAATGATATTACAAGCTGATAACAACTAAATATTTCTTGTACACAAAAGCTTTGCACTCTTACTCTTCGATTCCACATTTTGTGCGCTTGATGTCACAATACACATCTTTTTATATTGTGTGTTCCTTAAGAAATTATTGTAGCTATTATTATTTTTAATACTTTTGTCTTTTAACCTTCATGCTAAAGATATAAATGATTCGTATACCAATTTTACAATATTGGAGTATTCCAAATGTGACTGTATACAGTTGTCCCTCAGTATCTGTGGTAGATTGGTTTTCAGGGCTCCCCATGGGTATCAGAATCCATGGATGCTCAAGTTCCTTACATAAAATTTTTTGTTTATTACCCATGAACATTATCACATATACTTTAAATCATTCCTATAATACTTATAACACCGAATACAAGGTAAACACTATGTAAATAGCTGCTGCACTATATTGTTTTGGGAATAATGAGAAAGAAAAAAATCTGTAAATGCTCAGTACAGATGCTTTTTTTCCTCAACCATTTTTGATCCACAGTTAGTTGAATCCATGAATGCGGAACTCTTGGACACAAAGTGCCAACTCTACTTTTTTTTTAGTTTTATACTTTCATATGCTGATATATCACTAATCAGCACCTCTTTTTCTTGACTTGAAGAATTTCCTTTAGTATTTCCTGTAAGGTAGGTCTAGGAATGATGAATTCCCTCAGCTTTTGTTTGTCTAGGGAAGTCTTTTTCATGACATCCATTCTTATCAAATCATAGAATCATCAAATTTTACAACTTCGTTGCTGGAAGTGACAAAAGAAATATAGTGTCCTCAGTGAGAAGGTGACTTGGCCAAAGTCTCAAAAATTTGCTCAAAAATAAGTATTAAAAGTGATAGTATCTTCCTACCCACCCCTACCAGGTGCACTTGGGTGGACATGTGTGCACGCACGTGTGAACACACACACACACATACTCTCTTTCTCTCTCACTCTTCACAGAAAAATAACCCTTCCCCTATGCCATTTAGGAAGCGTCAAAACCTTCTACAAAGAGAAGGCCAAAGGTTATTACACAAACGAAAAGAATGAAAATTGAAAAAAATTATGTAGACTGAAGTTAAAAGAAGCTCTATCCTAAGAGGTCATTTTTAGTAAGTGTAGGTTCCACTGACTCTAGAGACTCAGGCATTCACCACTGGCTTTGTAACTGTTAATTATTCATAACCACTCTCAGGAAGCTTGCTGCTAGAACTGATATGCTTTTCTTCCTTACTACCCACTGCTACAAAGGAGCTTATAAAAATTGTTTGTGAGTCTGACCATGTTTCAGATTCAGAGCTGGTATAATTTTGAAGACCACTATTGGTAGGAATGCAGACTTCAACATTGGTGCCTGACTAATGTCTTAAATAGGGCCAGTGTATATAGCAGAGGCTGGGGATGCAGTGCAGCGTGATGGAGTGAAACCAGGGGAGAGAGGGCAAATATAAAAGGCACAGACTCATGGTTAGTGGGAGGCCAGAGACCTAGGCTAATCATCCAGGAACAAGAGTAGGTGGCAGGGAAAATATGGCTGAAAGTGAATTTGAGGGGCACTCTGGAGATGTAATTGTATCATTATATCCTGTTCATTTTACCCTACCCGCCGTAATTATTGCCTTGGGTTTAATGTGCTGATTTTTGCCATAAACGCCCCATGTTCTGATTTCTTGAAAAACTACTATCAAGATGTGTGTTTGTGTTACTATGGGGTAACTTTTAGAGACTCCTTCGGACATGGAATATTATATACTCTTTTTTTCTTCCTTTTAATGTCTCTTGAAATAATTATGTTTCTCCACTGCCTTTTTGTGCATCTTTCTTCCTTTAACACTAACAGCTGAACAGCTGTTACTATTTTGTCTTATCATCCTCCAAAATCAGAAACAGGGAATTAAAACAAAATACCCCCTGGTGAAATGAATATCTATTAGAATACAATTCTAAATAATAAATGCTTCACAAGATTTAATGATAGTGCTCACAGTGTATGTGAATGTTTTCTAAGTGCTTTTTATGTGCTAACACATTTAATTTTCAGGGTAGTCCAGTGAGGTAGGTTCTGTTAACATCCCCATTTCACAAATAAAGAACTTGAGGCACAAAAAAAACTAATTTGACTGAGGTCAAGTAAATATTTATTGTGGTCCAAATTACAATTTTGATAAGTTTGTGCATGAAACCCAGCTCTGTTTCCTGGTTATAGTAGACCTGATAAAACCCCAAAGTAAGTTGCATGATGTGATTGTATAGCAAGTGAAACATTTGAGCTCTCTCATCAAACACCTGAGTTAGGGTTCTGGCTTTACTTGTTACAACCTGTGCAATTTTGAGCAAGTCACTTAACCTCTCTGAGCCTCAGCTTATCTGTGTATCAACCATGAAATGACAATAATGATCTCCATTACACCAGGAAGAGCTTAGCAGTAGTAGAAAGCCGTATCTCTGTTGTCTGGCATATAGTAGGTGCTTGATCAATATTTGTTGAGTTTCAGTTGTCATAAAAGAGCATGTATTGACAAAAATGGCAACAATGTCATTTGTTGTTTTTTTTCTTTCTTTGCTTTTTTTTTTTTGAGATAGAGTCTCACTCTGTTGACCAAGCTACAGTGCAGTGGCACGATCTCGGCTTACCGCAACCTTCGCCTCCCGGGTGCAAGCAATTCTCCTGCCTCAGCCTCCCGAGTAGCTGGGATTACAGGCATGTGCCACCACACCCAGCTAAATTTTTTTTTTTTTTTGTATTTTTAGTAGCTACAGGGTTTCACCATGTTGGCCAGGCTCATCTGGAACTCTTGACCTTGTGATCCACCCGCCTTGGCCTCCCAAAGTGATGGGATTAACAGGAGTGAGCCACTGTGCCCTGCACATTGTCACTTGTCAAAAATGGAGCCCCACTACCTTTCTTTCTTTTGAAATCCTCTCATTCTTCCAACAGTTGAGACAACAACTTACACAATATTTTGTGTTGACATCAGTTAATTTTAAGGCCATCAAATAAAAGCTAATAATGAAACATATGAATCTTTTACTTTGAAAAGTAAAAACAGTGCAACAATTTAAAAAATAGTTGGCAATTTGCGAATAGCAGGTAAACTATTGCTTTCCCCAATTTTTTTTCTGCCTTATAGAATGTTCTTCCATATATTGTGCCTAATAGAACACTTGTAGAAAAAAAAAATCTATGTCTGATTTGGAGAAAGTGGCTCAAAAAATAAATTCTGACTTCAGACACTATGGAAGGAAGTGTCCATGATTTTGCACAGAAAAATAAAAGCAATCTAACGAGTTGTCAATTTAAAAGTCCACTGAGGCTATGTATCTAGTAAATTCATGAACAGGACACCTGCTAGGAGTTAAGTGAATGTATGACAACTGTAAGTTACTACTCCATGCATAGATAAAATTCTTGGAATTCTACTGGAAAATAAGCCTTTATTTTAACAATGTTTGAAAATAATATCTGCTTCATATGCTTTCTAATGGAAAAGGAAATATTTTAAAACTGTTAATGAGCCAATTAGTGTTGATTCAAGGTTCAAAAGTGATTTCAGTAACACGTGATAGGGGTACTTTACCTTATCCTAGCTCTAATTTTAGAGTTTACTGACTCCTCCCTTTTCTGTTTGTTTTCTTTTGTTTTCTGTTTCTTTGGGACTTCTTCGCAGGACATCCTCTCTCTCTCTCTCTCTCTCTCTGTCTCCCTCTCTCTCTCTCTCTCTCTCTCTCTGTCTCCCTCTCTCTCTCTCTCTCTTTCTCTGTTTCTCTCTCTCCCCCTCCACTCTACACTCTAACATAGAAATAAAACATAAAATATACCCATTGGATTTGTTGACAAAAACTTGGATTCTACTAATTTGTTGACCTGAAATGTTTAATAAATGATTTTTCTCAAAATACACAAATTTATTTGTATTTGTAGTTCTTTTACTGTAAAGAAAAAAAGACTTTTAGACTCTTGGTGATAATCCACCCCATTTAACATGATTCTCTATGACCTTGTTTATATTTGACAAGTTAGAATGTTAAGAAACTCTTTGAACTGTTCAGCAATTTACCTCCATCAACATAAGCCTTTAATAGGGGAGAGAGAGGAAGTTTAACTTGAAAATGATGAATATTAAGGACATCAAAGTGACAAAAGACATATCAGTTTTAAACAGCTTGTGATATTTAATCTTCTATGACTTTTAGTCCATATGGTAAGAAAATTTTAGTAAAAAAGTCTTGTTAAAAAGAAATTGTTAATTATAAATTCACTAACAAATGATACAAAAATTTAAATTGAGTTTTAAAAGTACACTGAACAATCATCTATTCATTGGTATTAAATAGTTTCATGCAAGCTGAAAAAAGAAAAGCAAAAAGTGACCCCAAGACCAATGACAAATGGATATACACTAATTTTAAAAAATGTTTATGAATTATCCTTTATCAACTTCAGACCATTATTCAAAATTCACACACACATCTATACATATTTGCAACAATAAAGGGTCCAATCTAAAATATCAATTTGGACATCTTTCAAAATCTGGTGACACATCCAAGAGGCAAAGAAATGGTCCTTTTCTTAAATGAGAGCATTAGGACATTAAAGGCTTCCTCATGTGCAAATTGGTCTTCATGATAAAAACTTAAATGAAAAGAGGATCTCTTTTTTTCAGTATCCTCTTATAAACTATTTAAACTTACATTTTACAGCTAGGTCATATGTTTTTAATATCATCTGGTCAATAATGTGAATTCTATCATCCTCCACAAAAAATTTCACCTTAATACCTGGTAAAAGTAGAAGAATAAGGGCTGGGGGTGGCAAGGGTACCACTGGCCACCTGGCTCTACCCCTCGTCAGTAGCATGAAGGCATCCCAGAGGATATACTGGGAGATTATTCTGCCTTAGATGAGCCATGTATATTTCCAGTTCCAGAGAAGACTATAGTATATTATTATAAGATCCCTGGGGAGGGATTTCTTCATGGCTCATTGCATCTCAATGGATCCCTAAGTGGTCGGTGCTGGATGTAGTGTTCAGGAGGAGAACACAATACATGGTATTTATCCAGAAAGGAAGAGGCCACAATCATCATCATTCATCCTGAGTTCATCCTTACCCTTTGTGTGCCTTATAACAAGGAGGTGCAGCACCTTACCCATCCAAAGCTTATTGTTCCACTATTGTTACTAATACCATAACCACTGTCAACTGTTAAGATATAGTGTATATTTAAGGAGTTTTCAAAAAAAAAACTTATAATAGAAACTTCCGTTGTTTCTCAATAACGTATTGCTGTCACTGGACTATTTCTGGTATCTGGCAGATGTGTTGGAATACATAATGAATATTCATCATAGAGCAAATAAAAAATAAGGTTACGTATGAAAGAAAAAATGTTATCATGTAATCACCTAAAATAGCCACCATCAACGTTTTGGGGCAAATTTTTAGCTTTGGTTCTTTCCACACCTCTATACTAATAACAATATGTAATATTCATTTAGAGTTTACTTGGTACCAATTACTATACCAAGTTCTTTATGAGCATAATTTCATTTAATTCTTATTACCATCTCAACAGATGGGCACTATTATGCAGATTTTATGAATAAAGATATTGAGGCTCAAAAAGTTTAAGCAATTTGCACAGAATCACACAGCTAGTTAATCATAGTAACTAGTTTTAACCCAGGTATGTATGACTCCAAAGCTTGAGTTCTTAACCCCTATGTAATAACTTTGATTTATACATTCCTTTAACGCTAGAAAATACAGTTTGTTATTTTATGCAAGCTGTTTTATAATTCTTCTGAAAGTATAACTCTATAATGAAGCGAGCATAAGAAGGGGGAGAATTAAGTCGAAGCACATAATGTACAAAATATATATTCTAAAACACACAACATATCTGGATTTCACTTATTAAACAGTCAAATTATATTAAAAGTTAGCTCACAAGAAATAACAAATAGTGATGCACCACAGAAAAATCCTCAAAATTCTTGGTGAAAGACACACTACACAGTACCAATGCATATATGTTAAATCATCTGTAAATAAATAACAGATGACTTACTTGCTTTTCCACTTTTTAAAAAGGCGTTGGGAGAACTATGGCAGACAAGTGTTTCACTCTTCTATTAGGATTAATGTTTCCAAGGAGCAGTTACAAAAACTATAAAATATGTTTCTAGGCCATAATGTACCAAAAATGTGGTTTATTTTTCAACAAGGTAGATTCATTTGATTTCTAGATATATAAATTTGAAATAATAAGTATCAAGGCATAACATAAAGAACGTTATACACACTGATTTCACAGCTTAGAAAAATAAAGGTTTATATTTAGACAATGAGAAAAAGTTAATTGAAAACTACAAAAAGAATTTATAATCATTGGATTTTCCCTATAAATTTAAGTGTTTACATTGATTTTTTGAAGATCTAAAGATTTTTGGTTTTGTTATATAGGTTATTTTCCTGGTTGCATTTTATTATCAATTGTTAAAAACATGCATTTTGGCTTAGCACTATCCTTGAAAGAAAAGCTGATGGAAGGACATATAAGGATGAGGGGAGAGAAGAGGAGATGACATATGGAGGCAAAAGTGAAGCAGGTGGAAATAGGGTGATTATAATACAGTTATGTTACAAAGATAAGTAGTTATAGTATAACTGAGTTGTATTTGGAAGTCATCTAACAAGCATTTAGAAAAATCTAAAACTACATAGCAAATATTTCTTAATTTCCTCTTTCAAAACTGAAGAAAGTGTGTATGTGTGTGTGTATGTGTGTGTGTGTGAGAAAGTACTCCTTAATGGCTAGTAAGTTAGGAATTTGGCCAGCATATTTTGTCATAGCTATTTAACCTCTTCTTTGAGCTTTTCTTTTGACTTTAAGAGCAACAACTAGATTAAGAGGTAAAATGGGTACATTTTCAATGAGCAATGTTTAATTTATAAATAGCTCTTAATACATATTTTATAAAAAACTTATCAAAGGCCTTTTCATTTTAACCTCAATGTAATTTTTGTCTCTGAGGCAGGCTTGAGACTGGGTGATGGTACATAGCATTTCAGATTTGACATGCTTTCTTACAGGGGCAAAGGAGTTGATGCTGGGATTGAGACGTAAATTTGCATGGAAGAATTCCTCTCTGTCTCATTCTCATGTCCCTTTTCACTGCATCAAAGCGTCCATCATTTATGGGAAATTCAGTATTTGAAAATCTAACATGCAAGTTGGTGGGTAATTATTTATAATATACAAGGATTCATCACAAAATTGTAGATTATCAGCATTGTATATCAATTTACATAATCAAAGTGTGATTAGATTGAGCTTTTCAGGTTGTTAAATAAAGCAAGATCCACTGTTTTTAATGTACTACTCCCCAACCCAATGCAAAGTCCATTCTGGGTTGTAAGACTAGAGGTGCGTAGTTGTAAACAACTAACTTGGCTAACATCACATGATAGTGCTTTTAAAACCTCTTCAATTGAATATCAAATCAAAGGAAAAATATATGCCTCAGATAGCCTTTTCAAGAAATAGTGCTGAATTTTAAAAAATCATAATCTTATTAAATATTTTCTCAGATCACAGTGGCATAAAACTAGAATTCAACTCTAGAAGGAATCGTCAACAATATATAAATATACAGAAATTAAACAATCTGCTCCTGTATGATTTTGGGGTTAACAATAGAATCAAGATGGAAATTTAAAAATTATTTGAAATGAATGATAACAGTGACGAAAGTTATCAAGACCTCTGGGATACAGTGAAAGCAGCAGTAACAGGAAAGCTTGCAGCACTAAATTCTACGTCAGAAAGCCTAAAAGATCACAAGTTGACAATCTAATGTCACATCTCAAGGAACTAGAGAAACAAGAACAAATCAAACCCAAAGCTAGCAGACAAAAAGAAAGAACAAAGGTCAAAGCAGAACTAAATGAAATTGAAACAAAAAAAATATGAAAGATCAATGAAACAAAAAGTTGTTCTTTGAAAGGATAAAGAAAATAAATAAATCATTAGCTAGAACAACCAAGAAAAGAAGAGCAAATATTCAAGTAAGTTCAATTGGAAATGACAATGTACACATTACAACTGAAACCACAGAAATAGAGATTATTAAAAACTCCTATGAACACCTTGATGTAAACAAACTAGAAAATCTAGAGGAAATGGATAAATTCCTGGAAACATTCAACCCTCCCTTGTTGTATCCCTTCCTGCTTGAATCAGGAAGAAAGAGAAATCCTTAACAGAACAATAACAAGAAGTAAGACTGAATCAATAATGCAAAATTGCTAACAAGAAAAAGCTCAGGACCAGATGGATTCACAACCAAATTCTACCAGGAATTCGAAGAAGAATTGGTACCATTTCTTCTGAAACGATTCCAAAAGATTGAGAAAAAGGGAATCCTGTGTTCATTCTATGAAGCCATTACCACCTGATACCAAAGCCAGGAAAGGACATAACAAACAAAGAAAATTACACGCCAATATCCCTGATGAAAATAGATGCAAAAATCCTCAACAAAATACTAGTAAACCAAATCCAACAGAATGTCAAAAAGATAATCCACCATGTTCAAGTGGATTTCCTTCCAGGGATGCAGGGATGGTTCAACATACACAAATCAACAAATGAGATTCACCTCATGAAAATTGAAAACAAAAATTATATGATCATCTCAGTGGAGGCCGAAAAAGGTATTTTATTAAATCTAGTATTCCTTTATGATAAAACCCTCAACAAACTATAAATGAAAGGGCCATAACTCAAAATAACATAAGCCATATATGGCAAACCCAACATTATACTGAGTGTGGAAAAGTTGAAAGCATTCCCTCTGAAAACTGGAACAAGACAAAGATGCCTACCTTCATCACATCTATTCAACACAGTACCAGAGATCCTAGTCAGATCAATCAGGCAAGAAAATAAGTGAAAGGCATTCAAATTGTAAAAGAGGAAGTCAAACTATCTGTTTGCCAATGATACGATCCTATACCTAGAAAACCCTAATCATTCCTCTAAAAGACTTCTAGATTTGATAAAATAATTCAATCAAGTTTCTGGTTACATAATCAATGTACACAAATCAGTAGCACTGCTATACACAACCAACGACCAAGCTAAGAATCAAATTAAGAACTCAATCCCTTTCACAATTGCTGCAAAAGAATAAAATATCTAGGAATATTCTTAGCCAAAGAGGTAAAAGCTCTCTATAGGACTGACTATAAAACACTGCTGAATGAAATCATAGGTGATACAAACAAATGGAAATACATCCCACGCTCATGGGTTAGAAGGATCAATATCTTGAAAATGACCATACTGCCCAAAGCAGTTTACAGATTCAATTCAATTCCTATGAAAATACCAACATAATTTTTCACAGAACTAGAAAAAAATCTCTAAAATTCACATAGTACCCCCCAAAAAAGGCCAAAATAGCCAAAGCAATACTAAGAAAAAAGAACAAAGCTAGAGGCATCACATTACCTGACTTCACATTATACTACAAGTCTATGGTAACCAAAACAGCACGATGCTGGTATAAAAGTGATACATAGACAAATGGAACAGAATAGAAAAAACAGAAATAAAGCCAAATACAATCAATTGATCCTTGACAAAGCATACAGAAACATAACTTGAAGGAAGGACACCTTATTCAGTAAATGGTGCTGGGAAAACTGGATAGCCACATGTAGAAGAATTAAACTAGATCCTTATCTCTCACCACATACACAAATTGACTCAAGATGGTTTAATCATGACTTAAATCTAAGGCCTGAAACCATAAAAATTCTAGAAGAAAGACAAGAAAAAACTCTTCTTGACATTGATGTAGGGAAAGAATTTATGACCAAGACTCCGAAAGCAAATGCACCAAAACGAAAATAAATAAATGGGACCTAATTAAACTAAAAAGCTTCTACACAGAAAAAAAACTATCAGAGTAAACAGACAACCCACAGAATGAGAGAAAATATTGGCAAACTATGCAGCTGTCAAAGGACTAATATCTAGAATCAACAAGAAACTCAAATAAATCAGCAAGAAAAAAAATGCCATCAAAAGGCAAATGACATGAATAGACACTTCTCAAAAGAAGATATACAAGTGGCCCATAAACACATGAAAAAATGCTCACATCACTAATCATTGGGGAAATGCAAATTAAAACCTCAAAGAGATACCGTCTTACCCCAGCCATAATGGCCTTTATTAAAAAGTCAAAAAACTATAGATGTGGGCATGGATGTGGTGAAGAGAATGCTTATACACTGTTAGCGGGAATATAAATTAGTACAACCTCTATGGAAAACAGTATGGAGATTTCTCAAAGAACTAAAAGTAGCTCTACCATTAGATCCAGCAATTCCACTACTGGGTATTTACCCAAAACAAAAAAATTCATCATATAAAGGCACCCACATGCATATATTTATTGCAGCATAACTCACAATTGGAAAGATATGGAACCACTCTAAGTGCCCATCAACCAATGAGTGGGTAAAAAAAAATATCGTATATATACATCATAGAACACTACTCAGTCATTAAAAGGAACATAATAATGTCTTTTGTAGCAACTTAGATGGAGCTAGAGGCCATTGCTCTAAGTAAAGCAACTTAAGAATGGGGAGAATGAAATACTGTATGTTCTCATTTATAAGCGGGAGCTAAACTATGGGTACTCAAAGGCATACAGAGTGATATAATGGTCATTGGAGATTCAGAAGTGGGGATGGTGGGAGGGAAGTGAGGGATGGAAAACAAAATATTGGGTACAATGATGTACACTACTTGAGTGACGGGTACACTAAAATCTCAGATTTCACCATTATATATTTCATCCATGTAAACAAAATCCATCTGTACCCCAAAAGCTAGCTAGTTTCAGTGGTGTACTCATAGCTCATTGTAACCTTCAACTCCTGGGCTCAAGTAATCCTCCTGCCTCAGCCCCCTGAGTAGCTGGGACTACCATAGCACTCTACTGTGCCCAGCTAATTTTAAATTTTTTTGTAGAGAATATATCTTGCTATGCTGCCCAAGCTGATCTCAAACTCCTGGCCTCAAGCAATCCTCCCACCTTGGTCTTTGAAAGCTTGGAATTACAGATGTGAGTCACCACACCTGGCCTGTTGACAGAATTACAACCTAGGGGCAATAGGCTGTACCATCTAATCTAGACATATAGTAGGTTATACTACCTAGGTTTGTGGAACTACACTCTGATAGTCACATAATGATAAAGTTGACCAAAATACACTTCCAAGGATGTATCCCTGTAATTACTATACTTTAAATCATCTCTAGCTTACTTACCTAATACATTGCAAATGCTATGCAAATAGTTGTTATACTGAGTTATTTATATTCTTTCTTATTGTTATTCTGTAATTTTTCCAAATATTTTCTATAAGCAGGTGGTTCAATCTGAGGATGCATAACTTGTGGATACATAGGACCAACTATACTATATGCAATATGATTCCAACCATATAACATTCTGGAAAAGGCAAACCTGCAGAGACAATACAAAGATCAGTAGATTCCAGAGGTTCAGAAGGAGAAAGAGGGATGAATAGGTAGAGTACAAGGGATTTCTAGGTCAGTGAAACTGTTGTGTGTGTTATTGTAATGATGGATACATGATATTGTGTATTTGTCAAAAACCCATATAACCGTACAACACAAATTGTGAACCCTAATGTAAACCATGAACCTTAGTTAATAATAATGTGTCAATAATGGTTCATCAATTATGGCAAATGTACCATACTAATAGAAGATGTTAATAATACCGGAAAAAAGTGGAAGGAGGGTTAGAGAGAGAGTAATATATGGGAACTTTCTATACTTTCTGTTCCATTTTTTGTAAACCTAGAACTGCTCTAAAAAATAAGGTCTATCAACAGAGAGAGAGAGAGAGAGAGAGAGAGAGAGAGAGAGAGAGAAAAGCATATGCCTCTTTTTCTGCTTGATCTCTAACCTCATTCTCAAACACCATAATCATTTGTTGAAATGTATCTAACTATATACACACCCTCAGAACCTTTTCAACAAGGCCTTCCAGACTGAAAGTATTTTTTTTTTTTTGAGACGGAGTCTTGCTCTGTCACTCAGGCTGTAGTGCAGTGGTGCAATCTTGGCTCACTGCAACCTCTGCCTCCCTGGTTCAAGTGATTTTCCTGCCTCAGTCTCTTGAGTAGCTGGGATTACAGGCACCCACCACCACATCCAGCTAATTTTTGTATATGTTTAGGAGAGACGGGGGTTTCACCATGTTGGTCAAGTTGGTCTCGAACTCCTGACCTCGTGATCCACCCACCTCGGCCTCCCAAAGTGCTGGGATTACAGGTGTGAGCCACCGCCCCCCTCCACCACCAAAACCATTCTTAGGTGGAATTTACTTTCCCTTTTTCACTCTTTTATCGTAAATGTCTTCCATTATTGTACCTTTGTTAGTCTGCTTGGTATTAAAAGGCAGTTGTATGTTTTCATTAGATTTTGAGTTTCAGGAAGATAGAGAACATTCATTTCTTATTCATTTCCAGGCCCATAGCCAATATTTGTACCATGCCTAGGTACACAAATATGAAAATAATTTAAAACTTATTTATTGTCATACAAACATAACACTAAGTTCACCAACTTAATCATTTTAAAGGGTATGGTGCAGTAACTTTAAGTACATTCACATTTTTGTGCAACAAACTTCTAGAATTTTTTCATCTTGCAAAACTGAAATTCTATACTCATTAATCACTAATTCTGCCATTCCTTTGCCCCTAGTCCTTGGAAATTACCTTTGTATAGGCACACTTTATTTTATTCTGCTTACCAAATACTGGCTTTTCCCCCTACAAATATAAAGTTAGTGGCAACCCTGAACTGAGGAAGTCTACTGGTGCTGTTTTTCTAAAAACCCATGCTTTCTTTGTGTATCTGTGTCACATTTTAGTAATTTTCACAATTTTTCAAAATTTTTCACCATTATTATATGTTGTATTGATATATTAATAGTGATCTTCGCTGTTACTTCCTTTTGGGGCACCACGAACCATGCTCATATAAGAGGGTAAACTTAATTGACAAATAATGTATGTGTCTGACTGTTTCACTGACCAGTCATTCTCCCATGTTTTTCTCTCTCCTTGGGCCTTCCTATTTTCCAAGACACACAATATTGAAATCAGGCAAACTAATAACCCTACAGTGGCCTCTAAGTGTTCAAGTGAAAGGAAGAGTCACATATCTCACTTTAAATCAAAAGCTAGAAATGATTAACCTTAGTAAAGAAGTCATGTTGAAAGCCAAGACAGACCGAAAGCTAGGGCTCTTTACACCAAATAGGCAAGTTGTGAATGCAAAGGAAGAGTTTTTATAGGAAATTAATAGTGCTACGCCAATAAATACAAGAATGATAAGGAAGTGAAATAGCCTTATTGCTGATATGGAGAAAGTTTTAGTGGTCTGGATAGAAAATCAGACCAGCTACAACATTCCCTTTATCCCAATCCAGATCAAGGCCCTGTGATGGCTGGGAGAGCTGAGGAAGCTGCAGAAGAAAAGTTGGAAAGTAGCAGAGGTTGGTTTAGGAGGAGGTTTAAGAAGCCCTCTCTATCACATAAAAGTGCAAGGTGAAGCAGCAAGTGCTAAAGTAGAAGTTGCAGCAAGTTATTCAGAAGATATAAAGATAAATGATAAGGTGGCTATACTAAACAACAAATAACAGATTTTCAATGCAGACAACCAGCCTCGTATTGGAAGAAGGTGCCATCTAGGACTTTTTTTTTTCTTTGAGACAGAGTCTCATTCTGTCACCAGGCTGGAATACAGTGGTGCGATCTCAGCTCACCACAACCTCCGTCTCCTGGGTTCAACCAATTCTCCTGCTTCAGCCTCCCAAGTAGCTGGGATTACAGGTGTGCACCACCATGCCCAGATAATTTTTATATATTTAGTAGAGATAGGGTTTCACCATGTTGGCCAGGATGGTCTTGATCTTTTGACCTCGTGATCTGCCCGCCTCAGCATCCCAAAGTACTAGGATTACAAGTGTGAGCCACTACACCCGGCCTTTTTACAGCTAGAGAGAAGTCAATGCCTAGCTTCAAAGGACCGGGTGACTGTCTCGTTAGGGGTTAAGGCAGCTGGTGACTTTAAATTGAAGTCAATGCTCATTTGCCATTTGAAAACACTAAGGTCCCTAGAGTTATGCTAAATTTACTCTACCTATGCTCTATAAATGAAATAACTAAGCCTAGATGACAGTACATGGTTCAATGGTCCAATAAATATTTTGAGCCCACTACTGAGACCTACTTTTCAGAAAAAAAGATTATTTTGAAAATATTACTGCTTATTGACAATGCATCTAGTCACCCAAGAGCTCAGAAGAGATGTACAAGGAGATTAATGTTGTTTTTATGCCTGATTCCACTACATTCATTCTGCAGCCCATGGATCAGAGTCATTTTGACTTTCAAGTTATCTTATTTAAGAAATATATTTTATAATGCTATAGCTGCCATAGATAGGAATTCTTCTGATGTATCTGGGTGAAGTAAAATGAAAACTTTCTGGAAAGGATTCACTATTCTAGATTCCATTAAGAACATTCATGATTCATGGGAGGATGTCAAAATATCAACATTAACAGGAGTCTGGAATAAGTTAATTCCAACCCTGATATGGTTTGTTTATTTATTCCCTCTAAATCTCATGTTAAATTGTAATCCTCATTGTTGGAAGTAGGGCCTGGTGGGAGGTGTTGGGATCATGAGGACAGATTTTTCATGAATGGCTCAGTGCCCTCCTCATGGTAATAAGTGAATTCTCACTCTGAATTCACAGGAGATCTGGTTGTTTAAAAGAGTGTGGCACCTTTCTTTTCTCTCTTGCTCCCACTCTATTCATGTGATACACTGGCTCCTCCTTTGCTTTCTGCCATGATTGTAAGGTTCCTGAAGCCCTCACCAGAAGAAGATGCCAGCACCATGTTTCCTGTACAGCCTGCAGAACCATGAGCCACAGTAAACTTATTTTCTTTATAAATTACCCAGTCTCCAGGATTCCTTTATATCAATGCAAATGAACTAATACAAAACCTCATGGGTGACTCTGAGGGGCTCAAAACTTAAGTGAGAGAAATCACTGAAGATGTAATAAAAATAGCAAGATAGGGAGAGAGATCCAAGATGGCCGATTAACAACAGCTCAGGATTGTAGCTCCCCGTGAAAGCGCAGAGAGCGAGTGGACGCCGCACTTTCAGACGAATTTTTGTTGCCCACAGACTAGGAGATTCCCGGCGGAGGAGCCACACG
>CAUYLG010015249.1:0-36080 GCA_963573385.1 Cacajao melanocephalus
CTGGGCAGTAGAACAAGAATCCTGTTCTCTCTCCCTCTTTTTCTTTCTCTTTCTTTCTCTCATACATTCTTTTTCTTTCTTTCTTTCACTCTCACTTTCTTTCCTCTCTTTTTCTTTCTTTCAAAAAATAAAAAAAAAAAATGAAAAACATTATCTTTCACCAGTTTCTGAGAATCAAGAATCAAGAAGTGGCTTAATGATAGTTCAGGTTCAGGAATTCTCATAAAGTTGCAGTTAAGATGTTAGCTAAGGCTGCAGTCATCTTGACATCGTTTGGCTCTATGTCCACACTCAAATCTCATGTTGAATTGTAATTCCCAATGTTGGAGGACGGACATGGTGGGAAGTGATTGGATCATGGGGGCAGATTTCTCCCTTGCTGTTCTCATGATAGTGAGTGAGTTCTCACAAGCTCTGGTTGTTTAAAAAGGGTGTAGCACTTCCCTCCTCTGCCATAGTAACATGTGCTTGCTTCCCCTTCACCTTTCACAATGATTGCAAGTTTTCTGAGGCTCACAGGCATGCAGGAGGATGCATGGAATGTACAACCTGCAGAACTGTGAACCAATTCAACCTCTTTTCTTTATAACTTATGCAGTCTCAGAAATTACTTATAGTAGTGTGAGCATGGACTAATACACATCTGAAGGCTGGACTGGAGCTGAAGGATTCACTTCTAAGCTCACGCACGATTGTTGTCTGGAGTGCTTAGTTCCCTGCCATGTAGGCTTTTCCTTAGGACTGTTCATGACCTGGTAGCTGGCTACTGCTAGAGCTAGTGGTAAGAAAGAAAGAAAAAAATGAGAAAGGGTAGGGGGGGAGGGGGGGAGAGAGAGAGAGAAAGAGAGAGAGAGAGAGAGAGAGAGAAAGAGAGAGAGAATGGAAATACCAGGAAGCAGGAATCATTGGAACAATCTTGGATGCTGGCTACTAAGACAAGAAAGAAATAAAATGTATGTGGCTGCTATTATTGTTTCTGTAACATGTCATAAGGCTGAAGTTGGTATCTATAACTTCCTGTTCCATTACCCTTTCTGTGTTCTCTTTGCACTCAGTCAGCAGTTTAGCTAGTTAGGATATTTTACCTAAATACCCCAAACTTTTATTCTTGGAACATCAAAGTCCCCAGTGAGTCTGCCTCAATTAAATTGTTATTGTTTTGTATTAATTTTACTAATTGACATAGAAATATCAGGAGGCATCTCACAAAATCCTCCGGGCTCCAGACATACTCCTCCCTTTCCACCTCTGTGTGTCGCAGCAACCAAATTTCCTCTTGCTAATTGGGACCATTAATAATTGCCTGCACTGTAACCTCCTTCTTCATCTATTTGCTCTATAGCATGATAAGACCAAATTACCAAATGGCAGTCCCAGCTTCCAATTGGGAAACAATTGTTGTGTTCTCTGAGAACATACAAGAGTTTAAAGACATGAAGATGAGAAACAAAAATTTAGTGAATGATTTTTAGGTATAACAGTTCGACAAACCCTTTCAATTATCATGCTTTGATCCTGGACTCACATATTCTGGCTATAGGAGAAAGAATCAAATAGTGGCAGTGATTTTTTTGCATACACCATGTCCTGTGGGATGGCATGTATACTTTGCAGAGAATTAGCTCCACGACTGAGTTTTCACTAAGCCAATTCTATCAAGGACGTTGAAAGACCAATGAATTCTTTGACCGAGGTATTATTTTCACTCTTGTCTTTTTGTAAAATGAGCTTCTTTGTTAGTGGCAATGCCATAATGGAAAACAGGATGGTAAATATAGCACTAAATATGATGAATCTGGGAGAAATATAGCAGGCAAAAACACAAACCTATACCAAGGAAAGGTATTTATTTCAGTAAGGACATGTCGTTGCTCCTTGTAGGGTAGACAGGTCTACTGCAACCAGCGTGTCTCCCGATGGCAGGTGTCATAGCAGAGGTTTAGCATTCGTCCCTTCTACTGGTCAGCTGGGCAGTCAGCAATGGTGGCATTCAGGTTGGCTCCAGTGCGGAGGAACTAAGCTGTGTGACCTATGCACATCCTCTATATCAGCCACTACAGGGACTTGTAAATGGGTCCATTGAGCAAAGAGTGAAGTAACTAGAGAAAGAGTTTAGCTGACATCTACAGAATGAATCACTTTCCTCACCTGAGTTTATTCATTTTTCTACTTAAAAGTAAGATGACAGTATTAAAGATGGGAAGGAAACAAAAATGTAATATAAACAGGAACAAATTTATCTAATTATATTTTGGATGACCAATATAGCCATACTGAAGGGGATAAAAAGCCAGGTAATTTTGAACAGTATTGTTAGTACGTATCCTTAGATTAAAGACAAAATACTATAAGCACATATTAATGTCATTTGGTTTTACTGTGGTTTGAGTGAATAATTTTGAACCTACTTTTGGTAATTTCTGAGGTCAAGCAAATACATAAATATATTGATGAAAATGCAACAAAAATTTTTATCTTGGCAGAAGGGGTTTAAAAATATAAAAAGAGTGAAGGCTAGAATAACCTTTGTGTTGTTGAATTGGAATTGTAGGTATCAATATAAATTCATGGCTATAGATGTAGATATACACATCTTTATGTGCATGCATTTCCTTTTACTACCTCTTTCTGCAGAGAGTACCGACAAGCAATGATACTCTGGTAACAATGAGCACACATAACCACTAGATCTTGGTTTCTGAAAACCGTTCTTCACTAAAAGGAATCCATAGAGACTATGGATTAATTAATTAATGTATTAATTAATTTAGTTAATTCCAGAGCTAGAGCAAGGAAGGTATAAGATGGGATTTCTTATTATACCTGGAATTAAGGAAGTTCTCAAAGAATAATGGGGGAATGTCAAGAGGATGTAAGAGTCAAGTTGAAGGGCCTCTCACTGGCCAAATCTGGGGGAAAGTGAGTTTCAAAATGAATAATGATAGTAAAGAGTAATGATCCACTTGCAGATAAGCTCTAAGTTGGCCCACAATGATCATCACTTCCTAAAGCTCACACCCTTGTGCAGTCCTTCCCATATTGAATAGGGGCTGTGTTAGCAATAGAATGCAGTGGAGGCAGCAGAGCATGACTTCCAGGAGTAGGTCATAAAGGCATTGCTATTCCCACCTTAGCTTCTTGAATGGGTCAGTATGGGGGAACCCAGAGTCCATGCTGTGGGACACTCAGACAGCCCTGGGGAGAGGCCTGCCACCAACAGCAAACACCAAATTGCCCACTTTGTGAGTGGCCACCCTGGAGCAGACCCCTCTCTTCTCAGTCTGATGTTCAAAAGACAAGCTGGGCCCAGACTGCAACATCATCAAAGCCCTGAGCCAGACCCATCCAGACAAACCACTCTGAAATTGCGGCCCACTGGATGAGTGTGAGGTACAATGAATGATTACTGTTGTTTTAAATCACTAAGTTTTAGAATGATTGCCTATGCAGTATTGAACAACAAATTCATCCTAGAATAAAATAAGAATCTATGAGTTGCACATAATGTAAATAAGTAAATGGGAGGAGTAGGAAAGAAAAGGGCTTTTTCTTTGCAATAGATTGCCAAGTGATACATGTAAAAGGATAATAGAGTTAGAAAATCACCACTTTTCAACCATCAGAGTGATAATTGAATTGGTAAAATAGTTGTCAACAGCTGCTAAAATTAGACAGTGAGGATCTGATGAGGAACAGATTATTATACAGTCTCAAAATATCTCCCACAAGAGGTTTATTAATAAGGAAGAGGAAAATATTAACTTTACATAGGAACAACATGGCAGATGCCACCTTAACCGAATAAAGTTAACATTCTCTGTGATTGGACTGTCACAAGTCATCATACTCCTTTCAAAAATGCATAACCTAAATTGAATGAGGAGGAAACACCAGACTAAGCCTAAATGGAGAGGCATTCTATAAAATTATCAGCTCATAAGATTGGAACTCTTTCAGATTAAACTAGCCCAAAGAAATGTGGTGACTGCATGCAACACATGAATTTTTGTATTTATGTGCAGCTTTGTTTGTGGGTACAACAGCTTCAAAGAATTAGCCAAACTCTGTCTTGTTTGCAAATGAGCAGAAAATTTAATATGGGGTTGGTAACTTCGGGAACTCTATGAATAAAGAACTTGTTACACTTTAACTTATATGCATTATATAGACCTACCTTATGGACAATACTTATGTGAACCAAATTATATTTATTTTAAGCAGATTAATCTCCAGGCTATTTGCTTATCCTATTCCTTTCATTCCTACTGATATATGAAAGGATATAGCTTTGGTTTAATTTTATCCTACCTTCTTCTACCTTGTAACCTTCCTACCATAATGTATAAATAGGTATTAGTTTTGAAGATTTTGTCATTGGATGTACATATGTGAAATCTTTAGCTTCTTCCTGGGAGGATTAAAAACATGAACTGGCCTTTTCTGAAACAGATTTTACCAATATGGCTAAATTTCTTGCTAAACATTGTGAGGGAATCCATTGCATATGTGAGTATATTTAAGTGAAGCATTAAAAAAAACCTTATAATTCATGAATCTTTCTAAAAGGCATGAGTGTCCTAACTAGAATGCTAAATGCTTTGGTGGGTGATGGTACCTAGGTTTGAGGTAATGTGGGACAGATGAACTGCTTTGCACTACAACTGGCTAAGAATTGTGAGGAGGGAAAACAAAGCATGCAAGTTAGCTTCAGCAAATGCAGGTGGGCTGAGATGTAGAATATGTGTATAGGAAGTGAAGACCAAAAGACATTTTAAGGGCTACATGCTCTGCAGCAGGACCTTATGAATTTCATCAAATGCTTGATGTGCTTTGAATTATGATGGAAACTGACAGGAAGGCAAGTTCTGTGTGCCTATCGACATGGCTGAAGTTCTCCGCTCTCACAGAGGAGGGCACTGCAGAAGACTGAGCTACGTGAGAAATAAGCAGCTGCTAACTCGGAAAATGACTCCCTTGGAAATGTCTTCTTCTCTGAGCCTTAGTTTGGTGGGTGTTTAAAGACGGCCAGTAGTGATTTCCTGTCTCTTTTGGTACTAAGCCATTTTTTCAATGAGACAATGAATAAATTTGGTGGATTTCTTAGGTCAGTTCACAGGCAAACAAACCCATAAGAGGATGGGTAACAGTCTGTTCACTGGCTTTCTCTAAATAGATATGGTGAGTCATTTCTTCCCCTTAGGTTACCATCTGCTATGGTTTAGAAGTCAGTCCCAATTTAAAGAATCTACTTTATTCTTCTTTCTTCCCCCTTCCTTTGATATTCTTGCACACAAGAAATATTGGCCTAGGACTCTTACATTCATTTCTTTTTGTGCATGATAAACCATATTTTCTGAAAGTCTCATTCTCTTGTAAACCAGGGTTTAACCTAGTAAGATGTATTACCATTTTGAGATTTGAAAGGGTAAACGGTAAAATGCTAAATTTTCTGCAAGACTGAGGATTTTGTATTAAAGAAAATGTATCAGATAGCTTTAGATAATAAATAGTTATGTTACAGCATGCAGAGGTTGTCATATAAAATCAGCAGCAATTTAAGCAACTTCAGCCAAGTCTCAGGATACAAAATCAGTGTGCAAAAATCTCAAGCATTCCTATACATCAACAATAGACAAACAGAGAGCCAAATCATGAATGAACTCCCATACACAATTGCTACAAAGAGAATAAAATACTTAGGAATACAGCTAACAAAATATATGAAGGACTTCTTCAAGGAAAACTACAAACCACTGCTCAAGGAAATAAGACAGGACACAAACAGATGGAAAAACATTCCACGCTTGTGAATAGGAAGAATCAATATTGTGAAAATGGCCATACTGTCCAAAGTAATTTATAGATTTAATGCTATTCCCATTAAACGACCATTGACATTCTTCACAGAATTAGAAAAAACTACTTTTAAATTAATATGGAACCAAAAAAGAACCTGAATAGTCAAGACAATCCTAAGCAAAAAGAAGAAAGTTGGAAGCATCACATTGCCTGACTTCAAACTATAGTGCTAGGTCACAGTAACAAAAACAGCATGGTACTGGCACCAAAACAGACACATAGGCCAATGGAACAGAATAGATATCTCAGTAATAAGACCACACATCTACAACTATGTGAGTTTTGACAAAGCTGACAAAAACAAGAAATGGGAAAAGGATTCCATATTTAATAAATGGTGCTGGGGTAACTGGCTAGCCATATGCAGAAAACTAAAACTGTACCCCTTCCTTACACCTTATACAAAAATTAACTCAAGATGTATTAAGGACTTAAATTTAAAACCCAAAACTATAAAAACGCTAGAAGAAAATGTAGGCAGTACCATTTAAGAGATAGGCATAAGCAAAGATTTCATCACAAAAACATCAAAAGCAATTGCAACAAAAGCAAAAATTGACCAAGGGGAACTAATTAAACTAAAGTGGTTCTGCACTGCAAAAGAAATTATCATCAGAGTGAACAGACAACCTACAGAATGGGAGAAAATTTTTGCAATCTATCCATCTGACAGAGGTCTAATATCCAAAATTTACAAGAAACTTAAACAAATTTACAATTTAAAAAAACATCAAAAAGTGGGCAAAGAACATGAACAGACATTTCTCAAAAGAAGACATTTATGCAGCCAACAAACATGTAAAAAACTCAACATTACTGATCAATGGAGAAATGCAAATCAAAACCACATTGAGACACCATCTCATGCTAGTCAGAATGGCAATTATTAAAAAGTCAAGAAACAACAGATGCTGGTGAAGCTGTGGAGAAATAGGAACAGTTTTATAGTGTTTGTGAAATGTAAATTAGTTCAACCATTGTGGAGGACAGTGTGGCAATTCCTCAAAGATTGAAAACTGGAAATTGCATTTAACCCAGCAATCCCATTACTGGGTATATACCCAAAGGAATATAAATCATTCTATTATAAAGATATACACACACATATGTTCATTGCAGCACTATTTACAATAGCACAGACATGGAATAAACCCAAATGTCCATCAGTGATAGGTTAGATAAAGAAAGTGGGGCACATATGCACCATGGAATACTATGCAGCCATAAAAAGGAATGAGATCATGTCTTTGCAGGGACATAGATAGAGCTCGATGCTATTATCCTCAGCAAACTAACACAGGAACAGAAAATCAAACACTGATGTTCTCACTTATAAGTGGTAGCTGAACAATGAGAACACCTGGACACAGGGAGGGTATAACACACACTGGGACCGGTCAGAGGAGTGGGTATTAGGGAAGCATCAGGATAAATAGAAAATTAATGCAAGGCTTAATACTTAGGTGATGGGTTGATAGGCACAGGAAACCACCATGGCACACATTTACCTTTGTAACAAACCTGCACAACCTGCACGTGTATCCTGGAACTTAATATTAAATTAAATTAAATTAAGAAAAAATCAAAATCAGCCACAATCTATGTCAGGCCTAGAAATGACACGTGTCTTCCTAATAGAGACCCACCAGGTTCATAGCTAAAGTCATAGGCAATGCTAACTATCAAAATCATTTCTATAGCATTCTGTTTCTTTAACTATGTAGCAGATAATTGAATATTTTTACCATAAATAAATATGATAAACTTATTGACAACTAATGTGCAGAGAGTCCAACGATGGCAATACACTTATGGAGAATTCCTCACTAGTTCAAAGAGTTTCTGCTGATCTTATTGGTTGTTAATAGTTTGACATACTGTCATCTTGGAGAAGATCTTTAGAGACAAAAAAAAAAAAAAAAAACAGAATTCAAGTATTTAGCCAAGCAACTGCTTGGGATCAAAGAGACACAGAGAGGTATAAATCCTGTTTTTTTTTAATGCTGGTTAGATGGAGCCAGTTTTATCTGAGAGCACCCCTATCTGCTGGCCTGTCGTGGGGCCCCGATCTGGCTGCACATGCTTGCAGCACAGCCTTGGACGCCCAATCAAGGTGCTTCCTGGGGGCTCGCATCATAGCTCCTTCACCAACAGACTGCACCTGATCATCAGAGAGCTCTATCAATGCAGCCTCCACTGACACACAACAGCCCACCCACACCCTCTCCCACTGCAGCCTACTCCATGCCTGCATTGCCAGGATGCACAAATGCATGGCTGCACTCCCACTGCTTTGCTAGCATCCACACATGCAGAGCTCACTTTATTTCCCCCCAGTGGTGTGTGTGTGCATGTGTACTGTGCCACTCAACTGCTGTCTGTGTGAGCACACCTTGCTCCCCCTGCCTCCCTGATTAGCAGGCACTTAGCTGCACTGCTACTGCTGGCATCAACACTCACACAGATGCAAGCAACCCCACCCTGCTCCCCACACCCCCATTGCTGCTGCTGTGAATGTGCGAATGGATGCTGGTGGCCCCACCCCCATCTTGTGCTGCCACTGCCACTGCTGTGAACATGCACATGGAGACCACTAGCCTCATGTCCACCACTGTCCAGTCCCCACAGCCACTTCTGCCAGCACAAGTACAGACATGGACACTGGCAACTCTGCCCCAGCTTCCTCCCCTTCTAACCTCTGCCACGGGTAAAAGTGTGCACAGTAGTGATACAGCCCCACTCCCAGTGGTCCCCTCCCCGGTTAACACCTATGCATCCTGCTGTACTTCCATGGCTGCAGGCATGTTTGAAAATGAGCATGGGTCCTGCTGCTATTGCCGAGATGAAGCAGTTTAGCTGGCACCACCCATCAAAATGTTGTGGCCAGCAGACCAGGAACATCTTGGCACCTCAGCTCAGCAGGTTCCTAATCTCAAGGAGCCAGGGCCTGGTACCAGCCCCTAGAGTTACAGTACACAGCCCAGGAGTGTGGCTGAGCCGTGGCCCAGTTGACTGAATCCACCTTATACCATAATCAAACTCCTAAGGGCGTCAAAGAAGATGCAAGCAAAGAAAACCACCCAAAGGACAGTAACTTCAAAGATTCAAGGAACATCAATCCACACAGATTAGAAAGAACCAGCACAATAACTTAGACATCTCAAAAACCAGAGTATCTTATTTCCCTCAATGATCACACTAGTTCCCTAGCAATGATTCTTAACCAATCTCAAATGGATGAAATGGCAGAAAGAGAATTCAGAATATGGATAGGAATGAAGATAATTGACATTCAGGAGAAAGTTGAAACCCAATGCAAGGAATCTAAAGAATACAATAAGAGGATACATAAAATGAAAGATGAAATGGCTGTTTTAAGAAAAAATGAAACTGGTTTGATAGAGCTGAAAACCTCACCTAAGAATTTCATAACACAATTACAAGTATTAGCAGCAGAATCAACCAGCTGAGAAAACAAACTCAGAAAAAAATGTCAAAGACAGCTAGAGAGAAAGGTCAGATCACTTACAAAGGGAACCCAATCAGGCTAACAGTAGACGTTTAGCAGAAATTCTACAGGCCAGAAGAGATTGGGGACATATATTCAGCATTCTTAAAGAGAATAAATTCCAACCAAGAATTTCATTTCAAGCCAAAGTAAGCTTCAAAAATGAAGAAGAAATAAGGTCCTTTTCAGACAAGCAAATGAAAAGGGAAATCAATACCACCAGACCTGCCTTATAAAAGATCCTAAAGAGAGTGCTAAATATGGAAATGAAAGATCATTACAAGCCACCACAAAACACAGTGAAGTACATTAACTGTTGACACTATAAAGCAACCACAAATCAAGTCTGTATAATAACCAGCTAACAACATGATGACAGCATCAAATCCGCACATATCAATATTAACCTTGAATGTAAATGCATTAAATGCCCCAATTAAAAGATACAGAGTAGTGGCAAATTGGATAAAAAAGCAATATCCAACTATATGCTGTCTTCAAGAGACCCATCTCACATGCAATGCTACCCACCCAGCTCAAAGTAAAGGAAAAGAGAAAGATCTACCAAGAAAATGGAGAACAAAAAAAGTGAGGGTTGCTCTTCTAATTTCAGGAAAAAACAGACTTTAAACCAACAATAATCAAAAAAGAAAAAGAAGAGCTTTACATAATGGTAAAGCGTTCAATTCAACAAGAAGACCTAACTATGCTAAACATATATATGGATCCAGCACTGGAGCACTCAGATTCTTAAAACAAGTTTTTAGAGGTCTATAAAGAGACTTAGAAAACCACACAGTAATAGTAGTCAATACTCCGCTGATAGTATTTATTAGACAGATCATTGAGGTAAAACACTAACAAAGATATTCGGGCCCTTGACTCAACACTTGGCCAAATAGACCTAACAGACATTAAAGAACTCTCCATTGCACATACTCTAAAATTGACGACACAATCAGCCAGAAAACAATCCCCAGCAAATTACAACACACACACACACACACACACACACACACCCCAGAAAACCAACCACACTCTCAGACTATAGCCCAATAAAAATAAATGTCAATTATAAGAAAATCACTCAAAATCAAACAATTTCACAGAAATTAAACAACCTTCTCCTAAATGACTTTTGGGTAAACAATGAAATTAAGGCAAAAATTAAGAAGTTCTATGAAATTAATGAAGAAAAAAGAAAACCCAGAATCTCTAGGATACAGCTAAAGCCATGTTAAGAGGGGATTATATGTGCTAAACCCCACATCAAAAAGTTAAAATAATCTCAAATTAAAAATATAATGTCATACCTAGAGAAATTAGAGAAAGAGGAGTAAACCAATTCTAAAGTTACCAGAAGAAATGAAATAACAAAAATCAGAGCTGGACTGATGGAAATTGAGATGGGGAAAACCATACCAAAAAAATCAATGGATCCAGGAGTTTGCTTTCTGAAAGAATAAATTCGATTGATAGATTGTTAGTTAAATTAACAAAGAAAAGATAGAAGATCCAAATAAACACAATAAGAAACTACAAAGAGGACATTACCATTCACCCCACAAAAATATAAACACTCTCAGAGACAACTATGAGCACCTCTATGCTCACAAAGCAGAAAACCTAGAAGAAATGTATACATTTCTAGAAACACATAATCTCCCATGATTGAACCAGACCAATAATGAGTTGTGAAATTGGATCAGCAATGAAAAGCCTACCAACCAGAATAAGTCTAGGACAGATGAATTCACAGCTGAATTCTGCCAGATGTATAAAGAGCTGGTGTCATTCCTACTAAAACAAATCTAAGAAATTGAGGAGGCAACACTCTTTTCTAACTCATTCAATGCAGCCAGAATTATCCTGATACCAAAATCTGGCAAAGATACAACAAAAAAAGAAAACTTCAGGCCAATGTCTTTAATGAATATATATGCAAAAATCTTCAACAAAATACTAGATACCAAATCCAGCAGCACATCAAAAAGCTAATTCACCATGATCAACTAGGCTTTATCTCTGGTATGTAACATTGGTTCAACACACATAAGTCAATAAACATGATTCACCACATAAATAGAACTGAAAACAGAATCCACATCATCATCTCAATAAATGCAGAAAAGAATTTCAATAAAATTCAACATTCTTTCATCTTAAAAACCCTCAAAAAACTAAGCACTGAAGAGCATACCTCAAAATAACAAGAACCATCTATGACAAACCCACAGTTACCATCATCCTGAATGGGCAAAGCTGGAAGCGATTCTTTGGGAACCTCAACAAGAAAAGGAGGCCCACTCTCAGCAATTTTATTCACCATAGTACTGGAAATCCCAGCTAGAATGATAAGGCAAGAAATAGAAATAAAAGGCATCCAAGTAGAAAGAGAGAAAGTCAAACTATTTCTCTTTGCAGATGGTATGTTTCTTTACCTAGACAATCCTGTAGACTCTGCCCAAAAGCTGCTAGAGGTAATAAACAACTTCAGCAAAGTTTCAGGGTACAATATCAATGTGCAAAACCAGTAGCATATCTATAAACCAACAACATCCAAACCAAGAATGCAATTTCATTCACAATAGCCACAAAAAGAGTAAGATGCCTAGGAATACAGCTAACCTGGGATGTGAAAGATCTCTACAATGAGAATTGTAGAACACTGCTCAAAGAAGTCAAAGATGACACAAATGAGAAAAAAATTCCATGCTCATGGATAGAAAGAATCAATATTGTGAAAATGGCCATGCTGTCCAAAGAGATTTATAGATTCATGCTATTCCTATCAAATTACCAATGACAGTCTTCATAGAATTGAAACAAACTATTTTAAAATTCACATGAAAGCAAAAAAAAAAAAAAAAAGCCTGAATAGCTAGGTCTACCCTAAGGAAAAAAACAAACTGAAGGCATCACATTACCTGATTTCAAACTATACTATGAGCTACAGTAACCAAAACAATGGTACTGATATAAAAACAGGCACATAGACCAATGAAACAGAATAGAGAGCCCATAAATAAGGCCACACACCTACAACCATGTGATCTTCAACAAGGTTTACAAAAAAGAATAATAGGGAACTGACTCCCTATTCTATAACTGGTGCTGGGGTAACGGGCTACCCAAATGTAGGAGCTTGAAACCCTTTTTGCATCATATACAAAAATCAACTCAAGATGGATTTAATACTTAAATGCCAAATGTAAAACTGTAAAATCTTTTTAAGATAACCCAGGAAATACCATATGGATATAGGCCCTGTCAAAGATCTCATGATGAAGACACCAAAATGAGTTGCAACAAAAACAAAAACAGATGAATGGGACCTAATTAAACTATAGAGTGCCTGTGCAGCAAAAGAAACTATCAATAGAATATGCAAACAACCCACAGAGTGGGAGAAAATATATGCAAACTGTACATCTGACAAAGTTCTAATATCCAGAATCTGTAAGGAATTTAAATTCACAAGCAAAAAAACAAAGAACCCCACTGAATGGTAGGCAAAGAACCCAAACAGACACTTCAAAAGAAGACATGTACGTGTCAACTGCATATCAAAAAATGCTCAACATCACTAATAAGTAGAGAAATGCAAATCAAAACCACAATGAGATACCATCTCATACAAGTCAGAATGGCTACAATTAAAAAGTTAAAAAGTAATAGATGCTGGTGAGGTTGCAGAGAAAAGGGAACATTTAAACACTGCTGGTGGGAATCAGTTCAGCCATTGTGGGAAGGAGTATGACAATTTTTCAAATAACATAAAGCAGAATTACCATTAGACCCAGCAATCTAATCATGTGGTGTATACTCAAAGGAATATAAATTGTTCTACCACAAAGGCACCTGAATATGCATATGAATATGCTCACTACAGCATTATTCACAAAAGCAAAGGTATGGAATCAACCTAAATGCCCATCAAAAGTAGACTGGACAAAAAAATATTGGTACATATACACCACGGAATGCTACATAGCCATATAAAGGAATGAGATTATGTCCTTTTCAGGAACATGGGTGCAGCTGGAGGCCATTATCTTAAGTGTGTTAGCACACGAACAGAAAACCAAATACTGGATGCTCTCACTTATCAGTGGGAGCTAAACATTAAGTACTGTACTAGTCCATTCTTGCACTGGTATAAAGAACTACCTGAGACTGGATAATTTATAAATAAAACAAGTTTAATTGGCTCACAGTTCTGCAGGCTATACCACCTTCTGCTTATGGGGAGGCCTCAGGAAATTTACAAACATGGTGAAAAGCAAAGGGGAAGCAAGCACATCTTTACCTGGCTCACAGGAGGGTTCGGGGAAGTGCTACATGCTTTCAAACAACCAGATCTCATGAGAATTCTGTCACAATACAGCACTAGGGAGATGGTACCAAACTATTAGAAACAATCTCTATGTTCCATTCACCTCCCTCCAGGCCCTTCCTCCAATATTAGGGATTACAGTTTGACATAAGATTTGAGTGGGGACACAGAGCTAAACCATATAAAGTACACATGACACAAACAGGGGAACAAGAGACACTGGGGCCTACTGGAAGGTGGAGGGTGGTAAGAGGGCCAGGATCAAAAAACTACCCGTCAGGTACTATGCTGATTACCTGGGTGACAAAATAATCTGTACACCAAACACCTGAGACATGCAATGTGCCTATTTAACAAACATGCAAATGTACCCCTGAACCTAAAATAAAAGTTAAAAAAAAGCAGGGAGTGAGCAAATATGAGCAAAAATATATTCTCACCTGGGGTAACATGTAAGATGCCAACCATCTGTTCATTTCATTTTTCAGGAAATAGAATGGGAATAAACTTCTTATTGTAATTGAAGGAAAAAAGAAATGGTGAGGTCATTTAGTGGGTCCAGAAACTGTCATCTATTATGTTTTCAGATTTTCAATGGGCTTATCATACTACTCCTTATCCCCAATCAACCCACTGCCTGGAAAGTATTTTCCCTTCAAACCCATATTCATTTCTGCTGGAAAATCACCCCTGCCAGGCACTTAAGCTGAAGCTGCCGTTAATGCTTCTGATGCCTCCTCACCCAGAGCTATGATTCTCAAAGTGTGGTCCCTGGACCAGAACTATCAGCCTCACTGAGGCCTTTTTAGGAATACTGAGGCCTTTTTAGGAATGCTGACGCTCAGACCCTACCCAGCCCTACAAAACTGGAAACTCTGGAGCTGAGGCCCAGTAACCTGGGTTTTAGCAAACTCTCTAGGCAATTTAAATGCACCGTAAATGTTTGAGAAGCACTTCCTAAGGGGACGAGAGAGGAACATATCTCAAACATGAGGATCTCAATATAGTTTTTTCTCAAATTCTATATATTTATCACATGCTTTCCCTCCAGGCATACCTACAGACACCTGTAGTAACTGTGTTCTCACCTAGAAATGATTTGGCATTTTGAAACTGGATCCTATGAATACGCCAAGTGAATTCTAAAATAATCTCTCCAATTTCCTCCTTGGTCCAGCTTGCCAATGGAATTTTGGGCAGCCAATCTAGTCTTTCCTGTCTGTTAGCCACTTAAAGAAAGTATTATGTAATGTGTAGAACTGAACTGCCTTAGCAGCCTCAGCTAAAAAGACAGTAAAACCAGAAAAAATTGTTCTCTCCCCAACATGTTAAAGTCCCAAGTAAAGAATTCCTTTTTGCTCTACGGTTGCGTCTTCCCCTCAGCAATGACTGCGTGATGAGCTGTGGGGTGAGTCTCTACTTGGTTCTACCTGTGCCTGCTGGAGGCTTGTGTTCAAGCTGAGACCCTTGCAGTTGGGGCCATTGGAGAACCAAGTACTTTTCCACTCCTTGCTGGGGCCCAAGCTTCTGTAGGTTCTATAAGTTCTGAGCACCATTTTCTTGAGTCCTCAAAGTACACTCCTCTGTCTACACAAACAGCCATGGCTTGCACAAAATGATCATAAGTTGAGGTTACCCAGTCTGATAAAAAATTTCATTATAGCCTCCAGTTCCATCCATGTCCCTATAAAGGACATGATTTCATTCCTTTTTATAGCAATATCATATTCCATGCTGTATATGTATCACATTTTCTTTATCCAGCCTATCGCTGATAGGCATTTGGGTTGATTCCGTGTCTTTGCTATTGTGAATTATCCTTGGCAAAATGATGCAGGAACAGAAATCAAACACTGTATGTTCTCACATATAAATGGGAGTTGAACAATGAGAACACATGGACAAGCAGAGGGAAAAAATACACCAGAATCTGTTGGGGGTGGAGCAGGGGAGGGAGAGCATCAGGATAAATAGCTAATGCATGTGGGGCCTAATACCTAGGCGATGGGTTGATAGGTGCAGCAAACCACTATGGCACACATTTACCTATGTAACAAACCTCTACGTTCTGCACATGTATCCTGGAATTTTAAATTAAATTTTTAAAAAATCCCCATAGACCACTGCACAATTTTAAAAGTGCATCTGACTCCATATGACCCTGTAGAAAGTGTTAAGGGCAATTACTCCTTATACACTGACGTCCAATGTCTAAAGCCACAAAATCTTGCCCCCACTAACAGCCTGTCTTCCCCAAATTCTCCTCTTGTGTTTATATTTGTCAGTGTTTCTGGTTCATGCAGTAAGTATTGGAGTATATGACAGGTCCTAAAATACAAACACACACTTTTATCTCAGCTGGAGATCTGAATAGGCTGAGAAATAAAATTTGGAGTAAAACAGAAAATGTATTATAACAAGGGCTAAATTGAGACTAAAGCTTAGTTTGGAGGGCAAATGCACAGGGAGTGGAAGCTGAGCTCACAGGCAGCGGCAGAGCTTGGGTGTGCAGAAAGAAACGGGAGCTTGCTACGTACCCCTGCTTCAAGAGGAAGAGGGCATAACTGCACCAAGCAAGCTCCATTCATCCTTCCTGAAATGTATCCTCCTCAAAGTTGACAGTTAGTAGTCAGTGGAGTCTTCCACCTCCTGGGAACAAACTGAGCAAAGGAGCAGAGGGAGGCTCAGTCTTAGATTTATACCAACTGAGCTCCTTCACGTGGAAGGCAACAGCAGCGTTGGTTTTTCCCTTGCAAAGAAGAAGAAAAATTTTAAATAGTCTCCGTCCGTGACATATGTGAGCTATTTGTCTAAGGTGTGGAGGGCCTGTCCATGCATGCTATCTAAGATCTATTTAAATATGCTTGTTAAAGTTGTCCAACACAACTTTGCTTAAAAAGCAAAGCATTTTAAGAAATATGAGCTTTTTGGCCAGGCACAGTGGCTCCCACTATAATCCCAGTGCTTTGGAAGGCCAAGGCAATACGATTGCTTGAGGCCAGGAGTTTGAGACCAGTCTGAGCAACATAGTGAGATCATTTCTCTACAAAAAATAGATAAATTAGCCAAGCATGGTGGCATATACCTGTAGTCTCAGCTACTTGGGAGGCTAAAGCAGGAGGATCACTTTGGGCCAGAAGTTAGTGGTTGCATTTAGCTATGATTGTGCTGCTGCACTCCAACCTGGGTTACAGAGCAAGATCCTGTCTCGAAAGAAAGAAAGAAAGAAAGAAAGAAAGAAAAAGAAAGAAAGAAAGAAAGAAAGAAAGAAAGAAAGAAAGAAAGAAAGAAAGAAAGAAAATATGAACTTTATGAGTTAAAATTTGTATCACAGTTTGGTTTATAAGACTGTACAGAAAACTGATGATCAAAAAACTACATTTTACAAAGGGTGCAATTTCAATGAGTGGGTCAAGCAGGGCAAGAGGAAAGAATTTCTAGTTTCCTGCAAGGAACAGTAATTGATTCTGCTTTGTGCCTCTCTCCCTTTTACAACTATAGGTGGGTGGAGCAGAAAGCTACATGGAGTCAAAGCTAGTTTTTCTCCTTTGAAAGAGTGCAACTTTACTGAATATTTATGCTAAGTAACATTCTTTTCAGTTACTGAGTTCTTAAATGAGAGATTAGTGTTGCAAATTTGTCATCTGCAATCAATCTGCCTTTAAATATATATTACATGGGAAAGAAATGACTTCATGAGAGTTCTACTTCTTGGCGTTCCAAAATCAACAATTATAATTACAACGACAAAGATATGCAACAAGGCTGTGTAAGGTAATTGTGTCTAATCTGGGAATTGAATGGGAGTTTCCTAGAGGGAATGCTCCTTGAATTGTGCCTAAATAAATAGGTCTTAGCCAGGAAAGAAGGGAGGGTGAGCAGAGAATATTTCTAGTGAATGGAGCAGAATAGATAAAACCGCAGAAGTTATGAAAAGAGAGATGGGAAACACAGCAGTGTGTCCAGGGAGTCATAAGCCATTGAAAGTATGACAGGGTAGAGTGGATGGGTGGGGGTTGAGGCTGGGTCGTGGAGCAAGTCATGGTGAATGGTGAAGAGCTCTGGTCTTAATCCTTAGGCAGTGTGGCAGCCATGGGAGAGTATTCAGCGGCAAAGATGTCTTTAGAAAGACGTGGCTGTGGGAAGAAAGGATTTGAGGCAGACAAAACAAAATACATCAAGTCAAGCATTGCAGTAGGAGAGAGATGATGAAAGACTGGACAAGGCAATAGCCATAAGGATGGAGAAATGGGAGATGTATATGTAAATTATTAGGAGTTAAGTTAATAGAATGTAGGGAAAGCGAAGGAGAAAAAGTTAAGATGGTGAACTTAGTATCTGACTTGGGTAACTGATGGATTGTAATGGAAATATAGCTTACAGGAAAAGCAGACTTAGAGGAATGTAAGTTTAGTTATGGATGTTTTACATGGGAGCTTTCCAGGTGAAGATGTCCATGATGAATTTGAATCTGGCCTTGAGAAGTATTGCCAAAGTCAAGGCTACTGCTCGATATTTGGAAGTCAGCAGCTCAGGGATAGGAATTAAAACCATGAAGTGAGTGGGATAACCCAGGGAGAGTGTGTGGAATACAGAGGCCCATGATCAGAGGTGGCACGTGAATGGGAGGTCTTAAAGGACAAAAAAAAGTATCCATCAGCTCACAGAAGAGTCAGGAAGACATGGGCTGAGGGGTGGCACTGGGAGGTGAGCTTTAGAAAGAACTAGTAGGATTGCAGAATTTGATCAAGAGTTGGGTCAAGAATGAGACTGGAAAGTCCCATTAAAAGTTTAACAGCCTCTGGTTAAATATGCTTATATTGAGCAAGATTTTACTCACAAAGTAGCAACGAATCAGTCTGAGAAACATGCTGACTTGTTGGGTAAGTCATTTGTATCAACTAGCACTGTGTTCTCCAGTAATAATAGCTACTATTGTACATGACTATATATATTTAAATTAATTCAAATTAAATCAAAACTTAATTCCTCAGTAGAACTTGTGGCACTCCATACTAGCAGCACCAACACATTTCAAGTGCTCAATAGCCACATTTGGTTATGATCCTAGTGGCTACCCTATTGAACAGCACAGATACATGATAGAAAGTTCTACTGGACATTGCTAATCTAGAAAATAATTGATGGGTCTGTTATTGCCCAAGGAAGGAGCCATGCAGTCAAAATGCAGCTCACCTGTAGGTAAATTAAAGTTGTGGTCTCAGTAATTATTCAGTTCTATGTTTAAAATATAAGACATTACAGTATTAGTACTAAAAGACTTTGAAGATTGAAATTATTTGCTGCTAATCATAGGAAATTCCTATCTAGCAGTACTGACTTAAGTAGAGATTTCCTTTCCCTTCCGTGTTCAGAGTTGATAAAATGTGGATATGCTGCCATCATGTGGGTGATTAGGGAAATTGAACTAAGCATTTTAAGTTTGCATTTACTTTCTGAAAATCCACCAAATGACCCAAACCTTATATGTACCAAGGCACACTTTACTCTTAGAAAAAAATATTTTTACCATCTTTAATCCAAACCAGTGGTCTAAACTGGTTACATAGTTCAATGGCATAAAGTGAGATGTCAGTGGGCCCCAAACTACTGTTTCATTGAGAAAAAAAATATAGGCTAAAAAGTAAAAGTATCTCCTTAATTTGTATTTTTTAAGAAGTCATTCTTCACATTGGAGAGGAGTAATGTTAGCTTCTACTGATAAACAAACATTAGTAATTATTACAAAACATTAAAAAGAAATTAATATCTATCATAAAAATGACTTAAAAGATGACAGTAGGAATTTATTAAAAAGCTCATTTGCTACAGTATTTAATACTGCCTTTGATAATAAAACCATCGTTACCATGGTGATATGGTTTGGATCTGTGCCCCCATCCAAATCTCATGTTGAAATGTAACCCCCAGGGCCAGGCATGGTGGCTCACACCTGTAATCTCAGCACTTTGGAAAGTAGAGGCACGTGGATCACAAGAGGTCAGGAGTTCCATACCAGTCTGGGCAATATAGGGAAATAAAACCATATCTCAAAAAAAAAATAGCCACGTGTGGTCACACACACCTGTTGTCTCTGCTACTCTGGAGCCTGTGGTGGGAGGTTTGCTTAAAGCTCCAGGAGGTCAGGAGACTCCGTCTTAAAAAAAAAAAAAAAAAGAAAGAAAGAAAAGGAAAAGAGAGAAAATAAATACCCAAGGTGAAGTCTTGTGGGCAGTGATTGGATGAGGGAGGTGGTTTCTAATGCATTAGCACCATCCCTCCAGTGCTGTTCTTGTGATAGGGTTCTCACGAGATCTGCTGGTTTAAAGTGTGCAGTGCCTCCCCCTCACTCTCTTGCTCCTGCTCCAGCTGTAAGATGTGTCTGCTTCCCCTTCACCTTCCACCATGACTGTAAGTTTCCTGAGGCCTTCCCAGAAGCAGAAGCCACTATGCTTCCCATACAGCCTGCAGAATTATACACGTTACCCAGTCTCAGGTATTTCTTTATACCAATGCAAGAATGGACAAATAATACACATGGGGATGCTGGCCAGGTAGAGGATGCTGCTCGCCTGGCTGATTCAAGCATGGCAGGGACAGCTGGTGCATTGCTTAGGGCTATCAAGTGCCTGCTTAATTGGCAGCAAAGTGCAAATGGCTAATTCTCTCTCTCTCTTTCAGTGTGTGTGTGTGTGTGTGTGTGTGATCCTAAATAACTGGTATAGTTGGTTTTTCTGACTTGGCCAACCTTATAATAAAAAATAAATTCTCAACTTTGCAACATGAATCTATAAGAGTCATTAAATAGTCAACCAGTCTACAAAAGTAGTGGTGAGAACATAAGGAGAAGGGAAATGAGAAAGAAACGCAAAACATAAAGTAATGATGTCCAAGAAAATAGAAGCTGCTTAGCAAGAGCTGAAAAGCTGTTATTCTGAAGGTGACCAGGAGGTGGCAGCAGAGCCGCGGCTAAGACAGCACGCTTTTCTAATACGAGGAACTGAAACATAAGCGCACAACCGTTTCTATTTGTAATACAAAGCCAGTAGCACAATCTAAGTACCCACATCCTAAGGAGAAATCTGCCTTCACCCTGACGATGACTGGTTTTAAGCATAATGTACAGAATTTACACATTATCTCTGCTTTAAAGGCGTGAGGGTCGTATGGGGTGAGGACAGGAAGAAACAAGCCCAGCATGAGAGAAGATGGGACTATTGTCCCGCCCCAGGAGAGGCCGTCCTGGAGAAGAACAGCTTTCTATTGTATGTGGTTACATGAAACCATTCCAGGCGGCTCCGTGCATTGGGAAGCGCGACTTGAAAGCTTTCTCTCAGACAATCTGGGATGGAGGGACTGAGCCGCTCACCGCTGGCGCGCGTGTCACTGATGTGCACACAAGCAGCTTGTATTCTTGTATTAGGCCTGCTTCTGGCCAGAATGAGCAGCTCCTGATAAGGTGGTGCAGATTACAGAGGTGAAAAGCAGGTGGCAAGCAGGTGCTGAGGCAGACATCAGAACCAAGGTCCTCAGTCAGAGTGAGGAAGACATCGTTTTCAACTTGGACTGCACAATAGGATCCTGTGGGATGTTTTAAAAGAATCACACCCATGATCAACCAAATCAAAATCTCCAGGAGCAGGACCAAGACATCTATAGTTTTAAATCACCAGAGGATACCAAAGTGCAGGCAAAGTTAGGAACTGGTGGCTTGGAGTTGACGTCTAAGACAAGGAAGGGGAGAGGGAGCTGGGGCGAGGGAGGAGGTGGCAGCAATGCAAGAAGGAACTTTCAGGTTGGTCAGTGGTGTTCAAAGGAGGTACACATTTTTAAACAAATCTGACCATTCATTTATTCATTTATTCACTGCTTGATACAATTACATGATGCCCAATATTGGATTAAGCATTGGGTCCGTGCAAGTAAATATGACTTGGACATTAGCTCTTGGAAATGTACCAACCAGGCCTTGTAAATACGTGAGGACCAGGCTGCTGACAGTCAGGAAACCATTGCCTCATGGGACAAAGTTGGCTGGGTGGAAAGGTAAGTGATGAGCATCACGGAAATGCTAATGCTGACTTTTCTTGGAGTTAAAATGATACACATGCTATTTAAGTTGGGGGAAGGATGGTTTAAGTTTCTTTAACAGCCCCTACTCATAACATTCTCAG
The DNA here is from genome assembly GCA_963573385.1 of Cacajao melanocephalus. Taxonomy (NCBI): domain Eukaryota; kingdom Metazoa; phylum Chordata; class Mammalia; order Primates; family Pitheciidae; genus Cacajao; species Cacajao melanocephalus. The sequence continues at coordinate 21,878 of CAUYLG010015249.1, forward strand.
CTGGTCCTGGGATATCCAGCTGCCAAACCCACACTCTGCAGAAGGGCCTATTCATTACCAGAGTCTAATAAAAACCAGGTTACCAGGAAAGGTTCAGTGAAAATACTCAGTGAAGGCGTAGCAGGTTGGCCAGTGTGGAGCCCCAGGAAATGGAAGGGTCCTGATGATTCCACTGAAGAAATGACAGATGTTGAACAAAATGAATGCATGCAAATCACTTGTCAATATGACCTATACATTTCATTAAGCAATTTGGGGCTGTGGGGATGATCATACTTAATTTTTTATTCACCCCTACCTATGACTTCTACTTCCATCTCATCCTTTCACGCACCAACAGATGTAGTGTTTACCATCTGCTAAGATTCAGTATCTCAGGCCTCAGAGAGCTTACAGCTTAGGGAGGGAGATCCTTGCACAGCTCCTCCAAGCTCAGGAAATGGTGGGCTTCTACTCTCGACAAAGATGAACTCTTCCATCATGCCCCAACTCCACCCATGAACCTGATTCCAAACGTTCAGCCTCGTCCAGGACCTGATCCCTCCTCGTCCTCATCTTCCTTTTCTATGCACCCTCCTTCTCTATCAGTTTCTTCTCCTTAGCATGAATGGACAGAAATATGTTTCCATCCTATGAAAAAAACCCTCTAAACCTGTCTTCATCATGGATCCCAACAAACATTCTCCCAGAAACCCCACATCACTGGTTATAAGAACCCCTGTTCTTATAATGCAAACTTCTTAAACCTTCTTGAAACTATCAATACCTTCTTACCTTTACTTTCTCCTCTCTTATTCAGCTCTCTAACTTTGCCTAATCTGTTTCTCTTGTGTCTCTCAAATATATCCTCCATGTGGCAAAAAGGTGAAATTGCCCAACCTATAATTTAATTTTTCCTTCCATATTTAAACCTGTTTGTCTCTTACGATAGAGTCCAATTCTTGACCAAGGTGTATGAGGCCATGCCTCTATCCCTGACCTCAATGGTGACACTCAAGCAGTCCTGAGCAGCCATGGTTCCCAGCACAGGCCATGCCTTGCCACATTTCTGTGCCTTTGTCCCTACTTTCTTCTCTGCCTGGAATTTCCTATCCCTTCCCCCTTCCCAACTTTGTCTGAATTTTCCTACACATTCTTTAACACCAGGCTCAAGTATCACTTTGTCCAAGAGGTCTTTCCTGATGCCCCAGGATCTAGCTGGATAACTAAACTGAGGTCTGTGTTTCTATAATACTCTAAGTGTATCTCTAGAATGCACATACTAGCTAATAACCTAATTATCTGTTTGTGAGTCTATGTCATATTTAACTGCTTCTGTGTTTGTCTTCCCTTCCTGACTGGAACCTCCTTTACAGTAAGCAATAGAAGATTAAGAGTTTAATGATACATTGAAGACTCTAAACAATTGGAAATAATATTATAATAAATTACTCTGATTTTTAACATCATTTAAAATGTTCCTTCCACATCTATTTTGAATATCTGTCTAAATCTAGGCATCTTGCTTATTTCAAAAGGAGTTATCATAATAGAAAAATTATGGAATTAATTAATCTAATTAATTATGGGACTAAAGATCATCCTGAAGAGCTGATTATGAAATCAGAAGTAAAACAAAGTGAACAAACTTTGGAATATCTAACCACAAGTTTTAAAAAATTAAGAACTTAAATACTTAAAGAAGCTTATTATCATCACTAAATATTATGCCCAATGGTATGTTAAATTTAAAGTCACAATAAGTATTTTTGAAAACTATCAAATTGATTCAGCATGAAGCATATAATATGTGTAGATAATAACCAAGTGTCAAATTTAAACACATATCAAATAGTCTACATAAAATATTTTGGCTTTCTACAAGTGATTTATTTAAATATTTCAGGGAACATTTAATTTATATACTACTAAATTGTTTTGGAGCATAGAAAGTGGTATGATTCACAACTCAGCCTAACAAAGCAAACATACAAAAAATATTTCTACCTAAAATCTTTATTAGTGCCAAAACAAAAAAAAAAAGCAAAAAACAAAAATCCCACAAGAAACATAGAAAACCAGGGAAACCTCAGTTAGGGATATTTAGAATGAAAATCTCACTTAAAATATTAGCTAACAGAATGCATCCATATATAGTAAATCATAACCCTTGATCATAATTTACTTATTTAAGAAAAACAGGGATGGTTGAATCCCTGGAAAGTCACTGGTGTGGCACCTCAGTCTTGGAGGAAATGCTATACAAATTTCTCAATTTTATCATAATGGCATTTAATTAAATTAAACACCCATTTCTCAGAAATTCTCTTTTTCAAACTAGGTCTAGAATAATGGCCCTTTAGCAAAATAAAGAGTCTCAAGTATGGACTTTGATAAGTTTATATTTTCTCTATTTTTAGCAAAATATACAGTGGTTTCAAAGAGAAGAATTTGGTAAACTGTTTTGAAATCCAAACTGTTTACAATTATATCATAAAGGCCCCACATTGTGGTTTGCAGTCTATTTATGGAAACGATTATTATTTTAGGTTGTGGCTCTTCAACAAAATGACTAGATGATTAAAAAGTTTGAGCCAGGTGTGGTGGGTCTCGCCTGTAATCCAGCACTTTGGGAGGCTGAGGCAGGTGGATCACCTGAGGTCAGGAGTTCAAGACCAGCCTGGCCAACATGGGGAAACTCTGTCTCTACTAAAAAATACAAAAAACTAGCTGGGCATGGTGGCAGGCACATGTAATCCCAGCTACTTGGGAGGCTGAGGCAGGAGAATCACTTGAACCCTGGAGGTGAAGGTTGCAGTGAGCGAGATTGCGCCATTCAGTACTCCAGCTTAAGAGACAGAACAAGACTCCATCCCCCCCACCAAAAAAATCTTTGTAATGATGTTCCTGTAAGCTGTGTTTGTATAATTCTGGATTTAAGAAATATCTCTATAATGGCCTCTTTATAAAACTTGGTGAATATTTTTTCTAGAGCATAAAAAATAATTATATGAAATAAAAATGGAACACAATTTACTTAAGGTGACTTTAAAATTAGAAATATGAATTTTCTTTCTGTTAATTATCTTCCAGGAGCAATCCAATAGCAGTGATGTTACCTTTGCTACATGATATCATTAATGAAAGGACTATTAAAATATCTTAGAAAAATCTGATGAATTCTCTTAGTGACCCTTATTCTTGGAGTTTGAGGATGATGGGTAATTACTCCCCTCCACAAAACAGCCACCTGCCCCAAATCAAAACCAGTTAAGAAACAGAACATATTAGGGGAGGTGAAAAACAAGTTTACAAATGGATAAAGCTCCCTGTGTGATATGAGGACATATTAGGCTGCCAACTTACTTCCTCACTGAAGTTTACTTTCCCAGCACAAGTGTAGGCTGCTTCTGCTGTGCACAGAGGCAGCCAGGGAAAACTGACCACAAGGGGAAGCCGAGAGACACTTAGCCTGAAGCCGAGACTCAGACATACTCAGCCTGTCCAGAAATTCACCAATGAGATCAGCTATTTCTCTTCCCCTGGGAAAGAGTGAGTGAGGTACACATTTTAAAACTAGAGAAAGGGTGTCAATTCCTAACTTATGGGCTGGCAGAAAGTACAGTTGATCACTCCTGCCACATGTAATATTATCAGTCAGTTCTCAGACAAGTTCCACAGAGCAAATCATCACTGATCATTAGATGGTTGTACCGTGTAAGAGTTACATTTAACTCACGTGATTTAAAAAAAGAAAACAGAAAACAATGATGGCTTAAGCAAGAAGGAAGCTAATTTCTCTCTCATGCAAAAGACATCCAGAGGCCTGTAATCCAGGCTAACTTTGCAGCTGCATTAATTATCCAAAGTCTGGCTTCTTTCTGTTTTTGCTCTACCAGCTGTCTTCCACATGGCACAAGATGGCTTCTGAAGCCCCAGCCATTACATGAGATCCATACTAAATGCTGAAGAAAGGAAAAAAGAAGTAGAAAAGAGCATTTTCATGCTTCTTCTTATTAAAGAAATTTTATCAAAACAGCACACGATAGTTCTATTTTTAACTTATTTGCCAAAACTCAGTAACATGGCCATCCCTTGCTGCCGAGGAGGCATAAAATGTTGTCATTTGTCAGTGTTCAGTTAGCACTAGGGCCATAATAGAAAGCAAAAGGGGGAGGATGTATTTGGGGCAATTAGCTGATTCTTACTGATAAAGCAACCTGTGAATGAATGATGGCAGATAGCAACCCCTCTAATCTCCTGAAATGAAAGTTTTTAAATCATTCAAATTCTTTTAAATTAAATTCTTACTCTTACCCGTTTTCAATAGCATATAGTTCTGTGATGGTATTGAGTTGTAAATCCAACTCGTCATAGGACACAAGATAATGATTTCATTAAATAAAATGATATTTATATCAACTTCTCTTTTTTTTCCTTTTTTTTGTTTGAGATGGAGTCCTGCTCTGTCACCAGACTGGAGTGCAGTGGTGCAATCTCGGCTCATTGCAATCTCCACATCCCTGGTTCAAGCAATTCTCCTTTCTCGGCCACCCAAGTACCTGAGATTATAGGCACGTGCCACCACACTCAGCTAATTTTTGTATTTTTAGTAGATATGGGATTTCACCATGTTGGCCAGGATGGTCTCAATCTCTTGACCTGGTGATCTGCTGGCTTCAGTCTCTCAAAGTGCTGGGATTATAGGTGTGAGCCACCACACCCAGCCAACTTCTCAATTCATATCTTACATCCATGGTGAAGAGAAAGTGAAAGAACATATTTTAATAACAAAAAAGTAACCAAACCTGCATAAATTTGGTAACTTCTTCCTTTATATTTATACTTAGGAATAAGTATTTTTTTTTTAGAACCACTATGCATTTCACCTGTATGTGTCAGTTGAAGAACAAACCCTTGAACTTGAGCCAGTCCAGATTCCCATAAGGGTAAATTTAAGTTCCATTCAATCCTAAGAAAATCAGCTTTAGCCATCCACCCTATGAATTCAAATTGAATTGAAAGAGAAGCATCCGGGAAGGTTGATATGAATGAAACCCCCACGTTCTCCCTGCTTCCAGGCTGCCTTAGAGCTTTGTATTCTCATTTAGACTGGAAACACTCTGAGCTCAGAAAGCTTCCTGGGACTAACCTTGCATGCACTCAAAATCCAGGAAATTCCAGGGACCTCTGATGCCCTGAAGAGACAAGGTAGGAATACTTTTTCCAGATGTTATTTCATTATAAGTTAAGGTACACATGGTGGTAGCTGAACAGTATCAATTTTGACAACAGAGTGTCATCTTTTTCACTGTGGGCAAACACCAAATTCTCCCTCCCATAGGAATCTCCTTTGAGCAACCAATTTTCAGAATCAAATTTCATACTTAATATAGTCATATCTCCCACCTTACGCTAAGAACCACCTTTGGTTACTTGCTGTTTCAGGAAACTAATTGAAAATCAGCTTTGGTTGGCAGCAGATGCACTGAGTTCCTGGAGAATACCAATTCCCATGAAATTCTGTAAAAGAGAAAGGAACACAGGAACGTTATATCCCTCCATGTGATGGCTGCCAGTGTGCAGTTCGCAAGCTTGTAGGATCACTGGGCACTGTGTGTAGTTAATCACCATTTTTGCTTTGTCACGAATCAATCTTTCAGTCAATAGATTTGGCAGTAAATTTGACTAAGATTTAAGAAATTCAAATTATAGTTCTAGTTCTACCAACTGGATATATTTACTTAAGTCTGTTTTCTATTCTAAAAAATCTGAAGGTTGGATTCAGTGGCCTCTAACCATTTTCAGTTTAAAAATTCTATGATTTTGTAACTTTTGAAAACTTACTCTTTGGATGATATCTTAGAGGAATGTGTTTTAGCATTTCCACATTTAGAAGAGGCAATCTTTGCTTTAAAGAAAACAGCTGTTTCACTGTATGCAGCATGGACTTTGTTAATCCTACTTGTAAATCTCTATTTTGTAACAGCTACCATTTGTTGAACTCCAAAGTATTAAAGAATTTTTTTATTGCAAATAATAACATAAACTGAAATTTTGGATCCTTAAAGAAAGCTCTTTTAAAGGATTTCATGAGCATATACCTAAGAAATGTGATTATTTATGTAGTGGTTTCCTTAATTTCACAAACCCTAATGCCCTTGCTGCTACAACATCAGGAAATTGTTGCAGGCAAAAAGGAAAATACACACATTGAGAAAGATAAAGTGGAGTTTTTTTTTCCCCCAGAGAAAATAAACTCTGATAAACTTGGAATAAGTTGGAGAAACACTGAATTGCAAAACAGCTCACCTTGTGAGCTCTTTTTTAAATGAGTGGCTTATGTAATCACATACCAATGGAACTAGATGGTAGTATATAGTAATTTCTTTCACAGGGAGTAGGAACAAAAAATATTAGATTGAATGTTATGAAAAATTTTATAGGTTAAAATTGGTTGAATATTGGTATATAATATGATTTGGCTAAATAGTTCTTCCTGCATATGAGTATCAAGTACAATTCTACCTGAATGTGGTGTGAGGGCACCAAGGATGCAGGAATATCATTATCCTTAGTAATATCATATCCTTAGGAATGACACCATAAGAAGTATCAGGCTGGACCCCTGCCAAAGAGGAACCTGACAACTGGGAACCTTCAAAGGAAACAGAGGCCACAATAGTGGTTGGGGGTGGGGGTTGTAAAAAAGGTGATGAGGCCATTAGCAAATATATAGGTGGCTTAGGGGATTGTCTAATTTGCATCTAGTTGCCCCAGAATTAGCTGTAGCCCTATCCCAGACATGATTGCGAGGGAACAAAGCACAGACTTAACTCTGCTTTGTTTGTGAAAATAACACATTTGAATCATCCATCCAAGAGAATGAAGTAGAAAGCACAGAGATGATTGATTGACAGGCAATGATACCGCACTCTCCTGCTCCTCCAGGGTCCTGCAACTCCTTCCCTAACACTTTCCCAGCCCTTGCCCAGATGCGTTTTTTAGGATTTAGTCTTAGTCCCTAGACATTCATCCCTCCTCTCCCACTTCCATGAGCCCTTTCCTACTTTTATAATTTCATCTCACTTCCTGTTCCCTTGAGAGCCCTCTTATCTTGATTTCTCTTCAGTCCTATGGGTACAATACTTCTTTCTGGTAATTTCTCCCATGTGAGAACCTATAAATGTTCTATTAAGATCTTTAAATGCCTACTCCTTTGTAAATGTTCTTAATCTTCTTTGTCTGCATGCCTTGTGTAGCCCAAGATTGTAAGCCATTTGAAGCTTGATACAGAAAAACTGGGGCCTTAGAACAAGAGATAATATATGTGAAAGTGCACTTAATATTAATTAGCAGAATGGAGGTCTCACCTATCCAGGAATTTGGAATACTGGAATATTGGAATTTTCAAATAGGTATTTGGAAACCTCAAATTTCTGGATGTACAACAAGCTGATACAATAAACTGAGAAAAAGTACTGAGAGAGTCTGAGAAATCCAAATACGTACATTGTACCCAAACACAAACATTCATGAATGTTTCACACATGGCACCAAATCCAAATTCATTTCTGTTTATCATATACAGATAGCTGACACATTTGAGAACCTGGTTTTCATGGTAGATTGGAAGCAGCAAGATAGCCAATATAAGCAATGTCCAAACAAGACTGTTAATATGAGTGTATTCATTTATTGTCACACTGCTGTAAAGAAATACCTGAGGCTGGGTGCTGTGGCTCACCCCTGTAATCCCAGCACTTCAGGAGACTGAGGCAGGCAGATCACCTGAGGTCATGAGTTCAAGATCAGCCTGGTCAACATGGTGAAACACCATCTCTACTAAAAATACAAAAATTAGACAGGTGTGGTGGCACATGCCTCTAATCTCAGGTACTCCAGAGGGTGAGACAGGAGAATCGCTTGAATCCGGGAAGCAGAGGTTGCAGTGGGCCAAGATCACACCATTGCACTCCAGCCTGGGCAGCAGAGCAAGACACCCTCTCAGAAAAACAAAAAAATACCTGAGACTGGGTAATTTATAAAGAAAAGATGTTCAACTGGCTCACAGTTCCTCAAGCTGTACAGGAAGCATAGCAGCATCTGCTTCAGGGGAACCTCAGGGAGCTTTTACTCATGGTAGAAGGCAAAGCAGGAGCAGCCATCTTACACGGCAGGAGCAGGAGGAGGAGAGAGAGTGGGGAGGTGCCACATACTTTTAAACAGTCAGCTGTCGTGAGAACCCTACCAGAAGAACAGCACTAGGGGGAAGGGGGATGATGCTGCAGCATTCGTGAGAAACCACCTCCAATGTCCAATCACCTCCCACCAGGCCCCACCTTCAACATAGAGGATTATAGCTGATACAAGATTTGTGAGGGGAAACAGAGCCAAAACATACCAGTGAGATAGTCATATATTTTTATTGATATGAACTATAATAAAATGTATAATAAAATTCAGAAAAAAAATGTTAAAAACATATTTTTAATAAAAAGGTAAATAAGTAGTTTTTAAAGTAAGTGCCCAAACATAGAATTTAGTCAGGAAAAAATTATATCCAAAAGTTATTTATTTACTTAATTATTTATGTTAGGGGTGAAACTGATAATAGTCATCCAGAAATTCAGCTCTTTGGATTGACTTATCCTCCAAGAAGTCTAGATGACTGGAATCCTACTATTTAATTATTAACTTATTGTGAGCTTAATAAATATTATTGATTATTACCTAAATGACAAGCGTAAAGTACACTTTCATTATATCCAACTAGTAGAAACTTTGGGGAAGAATATGATATGTAAGCAATTTTATTTTTAATTGTGACAGAGTCACAGGTTACATAGATAAAGGAAAGCCCTGGGACTACATTGCCTAGCTTTGTAAAGTTTTTCAATTTCTTTTTTTACTTACATGCTTAGTGACAAACTGGGGAACATGGCATCCTTGTAAGATGAATGAGAAACTTCGTTTTAAATGTCTAAATTGAAGGTTTGTGACCCATCTGGTGGTTTTACTGAAGAGCATTTATGCAGACCATGTGGGTGAGTGCAGTCCTGTTAAATAGTGAAGTCCATGGTCAATGATCAAATGCAGTAGACCCATCAGAGTGCATTTTTGGGCAGTGAAGGAGCCCGTCTATATCAATCTGGCAGTTACCCTTGGCAGCCAGCACAACACTAGAACAAAAAACCAGCAGAAGAAACAGAGAAGAACCCTCACAGGACACAACCATCTAGAGAGGCCTTTTTCACCTAACACATAACAGGTGGTGGACACCCAGACAGCGTGGCTGAAGGGCAACCTCCTTTACACAGAATTGATGAAGACTGCTCTTAAAGCCTGGCCACTGTGTGGCATAAGATGTATCAATTACAACGAAGTCCTTATCAAAGCAAAAAACATGCCAGGGCACTTTTATACAACACAAGAATAGGGTAGGACAAATAGCGACGTGTGAGTGGGATCTGGACACAATGCAGCATAGGAAAGGTGACAACACTTTGCTTAAGCATACCTGCTGTTATGGGTTGAACTGTGGTCTCCCCAAATTTATGGGTTGAAGTACCAACTTTCAGTATCTCAGAATGTGGCCTTATTTGGAAATAGGGTCATTGCAGATGTAATTAGCTAAGATGAGGTCTCGCTGGAGAAGGATGGCTCCTAATCCAACATAACTGGAATTCTTATAAAAAGGGGAAATTTAGACTCAGAGACATCACATAGGGAGAAGGCAACGTAAAGGGAAGGGCAGAAATCATCAGAGTGACGCTTTTCACAAGTGAAGGACCATTAAAGGTTGCCAGCAGCCCACCAGAAGCTAGGAGAGAGGCTTGGGATAGATTCTCCCTCCTAGCCTTCAGAAGGAACCAACCTTACCAACATCTCAGAATAAGTTTTGGATTTCTTTTCTCTAGGACCATGAGACAATAGATTTCTGTTGTTTAAGCCACCCACGTTGTGGCACTTTGTTTATGGTCGCCCCAGGAAACAAACACACCTGTTTTTTTCAGTTCTTTGGGAAAAATTGAAAACTAACTACCAGAACATCACTGTATAGCATTTATTAAGTATTGTATTTATATAATAGATGGATAGATAGATGGAGAAAAAGAAAAAGAAGTACAGGTAGAAACACTTTAATTAATTCTAATTGCTTTATTTCTGCTTATATCTACTTGTCTATTCATCTATCTACCTTATTTCCGTCCACAATAAGGTAACTGCATAGAGAACTGTCCATCAATATCATTCCATGCAGTGGGGTCAGTTATTCTCAGCTGCTTCTTGCTGTTGCTATAGTACATTCTAAGCACCATTAGAGATATTTGCATTCAAGTTTCTGTTGACGGGGGGGGGGGTGGTGGCAGACCAATTAAAGTGTGCCTTGAATGGAGTGCCACATCAACCACACTCTGGTGGCAGGCACCACAGGTCAGATCAGGAAATGAACTATCTGTTGAGCCACTACTATGTACAGGGCTTACTATGAGGCATTTGGGGACCATATATAGTTAATAATTACTGAGCTGGACATTGGCTGGAGTCCAGGCATCATTTTTTCAGCTTTTTATTACTAACACCCTGGATGGAAAGAAGATGCTGAGTTGAAAGTTCAAATCGACGGACTCCTTTGACTTTATGATGGGTTCAGTGTGACCAAGGCTTGGCAAAGCTTAACTGACTACAGCACCTTCTTCTTCCTCATAAAGACATTTATTCACCAGGCCGCCCTACTTTCTGGACATTTGTAGGTGTGAAGCCCATTCACCTAGAAACATAATGGTAAAGGAAGTCAAAGATAATTTATTATTATATAATTACAATAAATCACTTACATATATTTCCCTCATTTATAAAGGGAAATGTTCTTATAATCTCCAAAAATGGATATATTTATCTCTTTCATTTCTATTATGGAAGAATATTTATGGATTTAGAGGTAACATGGCATTCTTATAAAAAGGAGAAATTTAGACCCAGAGAAATCACATGATTTTGAACTATTTGATAATTTATTTTCTGTTTATTTGCTTCTATTTTTTATCTGTGACTTTCTGGAAGGTGTTTTATGGAACACATGGAACTGCATCCACTCTGCTGTGTTCAAGAAGTCCACTGGTGATGAAAGCTTCCCACATGTGCTACTTTGCCCTTACCCGACAAAAAACCGTCTCTTCCAGGATGGCCCTCAGCAGACCGTGGCTTTTAAAACAGCATCATTGAACTACAATTAGAAATGGCTTCCTGACTTACATGCCAATTAAACTACTTTCAGAAACGATTTGCTTCCTTGATGGGGTGGGAAGAGCAGCCAAACAGCAATCACGGACGAAGTGGACAGACAGGATGAAGATTCTAGTGGAAAGAAGATGATGAAATCTGAGTTCCTTCATTAGGGTCCAGTGTTTTGTTATTAATGGATTATCATGGAATGTTTTCAAATTGTTAGGAGTGCCTTCAATTGGACATATCTGTAATTGGCTATATATAAACTCCGAAAACATATACTGTGGCACCTGTAAGTAACAGTTCTGTTTTCCTTCACCAAGATCAATCTAGCTTACTATATACATTTGTCAAGCATACTGGAGATGGGCATGGAGTAATTTGTATAAACACAGTGACTGTTTTGGCCTTAGAAAAATGTAGAGAACCATTTGGAGACATTTTAAATCATGTAAATGAATTACTCTGACTTGATATAATAACTGGGAAAAAAGTATACCCCAACTCGCTCTCTCCAAAAAAGGCATGTTCTCTCCTCTTTTGAAAAGACGTTTCTTCCAATTATTTATTTTAATCTATACAATATCTTTATTTTTAAAATGCTGATTGCCCATTTAACATGGATCCCAGGTCAAATGCCCATCAGAGCCAGGGAACCTTGCACTTAGAAAAGGCCCTGGCCAAGTCAAGAAATAAGGAAAGTGACAGTGTCTGTTGGGAGCCAAGAGAGAGTGGTGGTGAGGATTGCAGTAAATTGGACATTCTCTATATTCTCTTGCTCCAGGGACTTCTTACTGTGTAAGAATGCTGGCCTAGATTTTTTTTTTTTTTTGGGACAGGGTCTCAGTCTGTCACCCAGGCTGCAGTGCAGTCGTACAATCATGGCTCATTGCAACCTCAACCTTCCAGGCTCAAGCAATCCTCCCTCATTAGCCCTCTAGACAGCTGCAACTACAGGCACATGCCACCATGTCCAACTAATGTTTTTATTTCTTGTAGAGATGGGGTTTCACTATATTACCCAGGCTGTTCTCAAACTCCTAGCTTCAAGTGATCCTCCTGCCTCAGCCTACCAAATTCCTGGGATTGTAGGCATGAGCCACTGCACCCAGGCTGGCGTAGATTTTAACGTCAAATTTTTACAAATGCTTTGCAGATTGAACAAAACACCTTCATGGCCTCAGGACAGACTATGGTTTGCAGTTTGTTCTCTCTAAGTAAGGTCTAGCACTCATTTATTGTGTCAAAAGATTATTCCTTGTCTTCAAGAAGAGTGCAGTCATTTAATTAAGTGTAATAATGGAGGTAAAGAAGATTTCATGGAAACAGAAAAAGGAAGCTTTATCTCCCCTGAGCCAGAGTTTGGGCAGGAAGGGATGGGTGAAGGTGGTTGAAAAGATCATTTCTTTCTAATTGAATTGTCTCGGCACCTCTTTCAAAAATCAATTGACCATATGTAAATCAATACATTTCTAAACTCTACATTCTGTTCTATTGCTGTAATTGCCTACCTTTATGCCAAAAGGATACTGTATAATTACTGTGTCTTTATAATAAGGCATGGAATCAAGTAATATAAGTCTTCCAGCTTTGTTCCTTTTTTCAAAGCTGTTTTGGCTATTCAAGGCCCTTTGCATTTTATATAAAATTTAGGAAAATATTGTTAATTTCTATGAAATAAAACCTGCTGAAATTTTTCTATAAATTATATTAAATGCATAGGCCAATTTGAAGATTACTGATATCTTAATAACATTGAGTTTCTGTTTCATTAACATGATATATATCTCCATTTATTTAGCCTTCTTTCTCTCTGCAATCCTTTGTCCTTTTTAGCACATAGATTTTACACATCTTTAGTCACTTATCCCTAGAATTTTACTTTTTAAGCTATTGTAATAACATAACTGTTCTTTCTAATCAAAGTTATTAGAGCGCATTATGCCCATTCATTTCTGTGTTGTTTATGGCTGCTCTTGTGCTACCATGGCAGAGTTGAGTGGTTGTGGCAGACACTGCATGGCCTGAAATATCTAAAATATTTATTACCTGACCCTGTGCAGAAAATTCTGCCAAGCCACACTTAAAACTTCAAAAGTATTGTAAAGATATTTTTAAAAGAATAATATTTTCTTATTTCCATATTTTAAAAATTCTTAGGGTTCCTCCTCTCCTTCATATATGGACTTCTAAGATTTTTTTTGTTAAGTCTGAGTAACTTTAACATCTTTTTATGCACTCTGTTACAGACAAAATTTTTTACTTTTACTTTTCTGACAATGTTTTCATTTCTGCTATATTTTTGAAGGATATTTTCACTGCATATAGAATTCTAAGTTGACATATATTTTTGTCTTTAAGCACTCTAAAGAAGCCATTCTATTTTCTTCTGGCTTTTATTATTTCTGATAAGAATTCAGTAGTAGTTCTTATAGATGTTCACCTGAACACAATGGATTCTTTTATTTTTCTGGCTCTTTTTAAGATTATCTCTTTATATGGTTTTTGTTCATAATTTGCAACAATGCTATGATTGGGTATAGTTTAAGGTTCATTGGTTTTTTTTCATATCTAAGAACAGTGTCTCATTGCTTTTGGATAATTCATGCATTTATCTCTTCAAATAGTTCAATTGCCCCATTCTTGCCTCTCCTTTTGGAACTCCAATTACATGTGTATCAGACTCCTTTCAATTGACCCACAAACCTCTGATGTTTTGCTCTGTTTTTAAATATATATATATTTCTCTTTTTGTATAGACACTTAAATTAAGCAAGTGGACAGGGTGAATAATCTGGAATCAAAAAGAATGGATTTTAATCCAGACTTGACTTCAGGAACTATCTTGAAAAGGAGTTTCTGGGGGTCAAAGGTCCTTCCAAGCACAAACCATTCTGTAAAAAAAAAAAAAAAAAAAAAAAAAAAAATTTGTTTGGGTAATATAAAAAAGCCTTTAAGATTTAGATAAAAAGTTTATAAAATTAAAAAAATT
>CAUYLG010015250.1:0-24698 GCA_963573385.1 Cacajao melanocephalus
AAGGTCAACAGAGCCATAAATCTTTTGCAAAAACAGAAATTGAGATAACACACAATGTTTAGTAAAACCACACAATGTCTCATGAAACCGCTATGCTGGAGCTCAGCGTTCTGCTCCAAATTTTAATAACAAACAGTATTCTACAGAAATCATGGATCAACACTCCTCCCTTTCCCTCAGCTCAACAGCCTCCAGGGAAAGGTGAAACGTGTATGGGCTCAAGCTCAAAATGGCCACAGTACAGCTAAGCACTGTGAACGGGAGTGATCCCCACAGATTGGGGCACCTGCTGAAGGTGGCATTCCACCAGCAGCAGTAGTCATGGGGCTGGTCATAGAGGAAACATAGTCCATGCTTAAAATGATGGCCTTCCTGAAGGACAGTACTTTTTCCTTGTGGGATAGGGATGAGTACAGCAGATTGACAGCCAGCTGGCTGACAGTCTGCCTGGGCGGTGTAGTGGGACCCTCAACCCAAGTTTCCCAGATATAAAAGCGCCAAACATATGAGTTGGCCTCAATAGGAGGTATCAGAAGAACTGTCAGGAGAAGGCTTTGGAGGGTTAGGGGGTGACCGGTCGGGGCAACGGGTGAGGCAGAGGCAGGTGGGGCCCAGGGGTTCAGATTTCCACTGATCATTTTGGGGTCCAGCTTGAGGCAGGACACAGGGTACCATGGGGTGTGACCCAGGAGTTTGGCCGCTGTGGGGGTGGTCAGGATAACAATGTGAGGTCCCGACCACCTGGGCTGTAGAGATCCTGTTTTGAGTTCTCGGAGGAGAATGCTGTCTCCTGGTTGAAGAGGCGTTGCTGGATGGGGGCGGTCCTGGAACAACAGGGAGGGTGCAGTCCGCGTGCTCCCTCAATAGCAAGTTTGGCCAAATGGTCTTTGAGGATGCCGTGGGCCTGTTCGACTTTACCCGATGACTGAGGATGGTAAGGGATGTGTAGTTTCCAGGAGATGTTGAGAGACTTGGCGACTAGCTGGACTACTTGGGCCGTAAATGCTGGTCTGTTGTCCGACTGGGTGGTGGCAGGTAGGCCGAAGTGAGGGATGATTTCTTGAGTAAGAAGGGAGGCCACCGTGTCTGCTGTCTCCCAGGAGGTAGGGAAGGCTTCAACCCAACCCGCTACCTGCAGCGTTACCCTGGACTCAGCAAGGGTGATGAGGGTCTTCAAGTCCGGGCTGCGTCAGTCGTCCAGAAGGCCGAGAAGTTCAAGCGATGGGATTGCTTCCTGCGGACCGGCCTGCCCTCCACATAGAGGTGCGGGGATGGACCTGCAGTCCAGGACGGGCAATCACTGCGCCACTGTCCAAGCTGCTTGCAGTTCGGGCAGGGCTTGGTAGGTGGTCGGGGATATGGACACTGATGTGCCCAGTGTCCTTGCTGACCGCACTTGAAACAGGGTCCAGGCAGAACGCCTCCGGAGTTCTTGGCGGGTTTTGATGGACCCCCACCACCAGGCACCTGGTGGGCTGCTGGCCTCAGGGCTGCCACAAGAGCTTGGGTTTGGAGGCTTACCTTTTGCTGTAGACGGGCCTGGCGGGTGGCCTCAGCCTTTTCCTCTCGGCCATTAAAAACTTTAAATGCTATGTTTACCAGGTCTCGTAAGGGAGTTTGGGGGCCCTCCTCAGCCTTTTTAAGTTTCTTTCTAATGTCAGCCGCTGACTTTTGGGCTGCGCTTTGCATGCCTGCTAGGAGGCACTGTAGCATTTGGTCTCTGCAGCAGCGGCCATCTTGACCAGTTTGATAATTCCAATTAGGGTCGGCCTCGGGGACCGCCGCCGCACCTACTGGCATCTGATGGTCTGTGAGATGCACCTGATCAGCGTGCATCCAGGCCGCCGTAAGGATGCGATCATGCTCATCTGGAGTGAGGGTGGAGGACAGAATTACATAGGTATCGTGCCAGGTGAGGTCGTAAGCCTGGGTGAGGTAGCGGAATTCTTTGGTGTAAGCAGTAGGATTGGTGGAAAATGACCCTAGGCATTTCTCAATGGTTGTTAGATCAGAGAGAGAGAAGGGAACGTGTACTCGGACAACGCCCTCCACTCCGGCGACCTCGCGAAGTGGGCAAAGGCGGGAGGTTTCATTGTTGGGAGCACAGCGCAAGTGAGTGTGAGCACTGACAGGAGAGGCTAGGTTGGCACCAGGAAGAGGAGGAGGAGGTGGAGGGGATTGAGGTTCCGCATATGGCAGAGGCATTGTGGGTCGGACGAGTGGAGAGGATAGTTCTTCGGGCAGGTCGGAAGAGGAAAAAGATGGGGGAGGGGCCGAGGGCGGTGAGGGAGTTTCTTTGGCCAGGAGCACCTGAGCGGTGGTGCAAGAGGAACAGAGGGTGGGGCGGGAGCGAAGATACCAGAAAGCCTGAATGTAGGGGACCTCCGACCATTTACCATTTCTTTGACAGAAATTGTCTAAATCGGTTAGAATGCCACGATTGAAAGTTCCCTCCAGTGGCCACTTGGACCGGTTGTCCAGAGGGTACTGGGGCCAGGCCATGGTGGAGAGGAAAAGCAGCCTTTTCTTTTTTATGGAGAGGCCCAGCTTGGGTAAATTTTGGACTAGATATCCCAATGGCGACTTGGGGTCTAGGTAGGACTCCTGATTACCCATAGCCCACTCTCTGTCGCGGGGTAGTCAGGAGTGAGGAATGGCGTCCCAGACCTCAACACCTGAGTACCGGAGGTTACGGGGAAGGACAGGAGCATAGGGACGTCTCCACAGTATTCCTGTCTTCCAGAGCAGGCGAGCAGGGGCACCAGGACGTCTCCGCGAGACCCACAGCTGGAGATGGGAAGGAGTCCCTGACGCCGCCGCGATTAAGGACAGGGCACTCCAGGGTTCAGAGCAAACAGAGGATGGGGTTATGGGCAATAGGAGTCTTACCGGGTGATGGCTGCAGAGGGTCGGAGGATAGGCGGCTCCCTGATTCAGCTTCGGATAGAGGAGTCAGTTTCCCCCAGGAGGGGTCTTGAACTCCTTCCGGGTTTTGGCACCACTTGTAAGGGTTATTGCTGAGTTTAAAATGATGAAATTGAGGCCAGTATAAGAAAAATTAAATTCCGGTCTATTCAGCTCCCAGGCGAGGTTCTATGGTCCCTGGGAAAGGGGCCAGAGAAGTCCCGCTGACTTCCTGGGATGTGGGGTTTTTATAGCTTTAGGGAACGAGGAGTGGCTGAGTGTTCTAATTGGTTGCAGGAGAGCGGGATGGAGACCGGGCGGGCTGCTATTGGTGGGTAGATTGTGGGGCGGGTTTTTCTAATAGGAGATCTGGCTAGGGTTGCATCAACCGGATCCTTTCAGGGGAACATGTGCTCGGAGGTAGGTGCCGTGTGCAGGGGCTGTTGCCTCGTGCAGAGTTAGGTGCTGGGTGCAGAATAGGTGGGTGTGTCTGGCCTCCTGGCAGGGTGGCCGGCCTTACACCTATGGAGTAGCCTCCCTTTTAAAAAAATTTTTATTTATTTATTTTTGAGTTGGAGTTTCGCTCTTTTTGCCCAAGGTGGAGTGCAATGGCTCGATCTTTGCTCACTGAAACTCTGCCTCCTGGTTCAAGTGATTCTCTCAGCCTCCCGAGTAGTTGAGATTACAGGCACACACCACTACACCCAGCTAATTTTTTGAATTTTTAGTAGAAGGGAGGGTTTCACCATGTTAGCCAGGCTGGTCTTGAACTCCTGACCTCAGATGATCTGCCCACCTCCACCTCCGAAAGTGCTAGGATTACAGGTGTGAGGCACTGTACCCAGCCTATTTGTTTTTTATTTATTTGTTTTTGTTTATTTTTGTTTTTTGTTTTTTGTTTTAGATGGAATCTCACTCTGTCGCCCAGGCTGGAAGTGCAGTGGTGTGATCTTGGCTCACTGCACTTCTGGGTTCAAGTGATTCTCCTGAGTAGCTGAGATTATAGGCACGCCACCTTGCTGGGCTAATTTTTGTATTTTTGGTAGAGACGGGGTTTCACCATGTTGGTCAGGCTGGTCTCGAACTCCTGACCTCATGATCCACCTGCCTTGGCCTCCCAAAGTGCTGGGATTACAGTCGTGAGCCATTGTGTCCAGCTATTTATTTATTTTTTTAAAAGATAGTCTCACTCTGTCACCCAGGCTGGAGTACAGTGGTGTGAGCTTGGCTCATTGTAACCCCATCTCCCATGTTCCAGTGATTCTCCTGCCTCAGGCTCCAGAGTAGCTGGGATTACAGGCATGTGCCACCACACCGGCTAATTTTTATATTTTTGTAGAAGCAATATTTCACCATGTTGACCAGACTGTGAATTCCTTCTTGTGAAGCCAAGAGGCCACGGGGCCTCCCAGGCTGAACCCCAGTTCTGGAGTTTACCCTGTAACACCTTCAAACCTTAACCAAGGCGGGGCAGGGTGGCTCATGCCTGTAATACCAGCACTTTGAGAGTGGATCACATGAGACCAAGAGTTTGAGAGCAGCCTAGCAAACATGGTGAAACCTTGTCTCTACTAAAACTGTAAAAATTAGCCAGGCGTGGGGGTAGGTGCCTGTAATCCCAGCTACTCGGAGGCTGAGGCATGAGAACAGCTTGAACCCGGGAGGTGGAGGTTGCAGTGAGTCAGCATCACGCCAGCGCACTTCAGCCTGCGCAACAGAGTGAGAACCTGTCTCAAAAACAAACGAACAAACCTTAACCAAGAGAATAGAAAGTACGTAACTAAGAAGGCGTAATTGTCAGAGCGTTTGAACTACAGCAACTCCATCTTGAATAAAGCTGGGTTAAAATAAGCTGAAACCTACTGGGCTGCATTCCCAGAAGGTGAAGGCCTTCTAATTCACAGGATGAGATAGGTCAACAGAAGATACAGGTCTCAGAGACCTTGCTGATAAAACAAGTTGCAGTAAAGAAGCCGGCTAAACCCACAAAAACTGAGATGGTGATGAGAGTGACCTCTGGCTGTCCTAACTGGTACACTCCCACCAGCACCATGACACTAAATACAAAAATCAGCCAGGCATGGTGGTACTCACCTGTAATCCCAGCTATTCGGGAGGCTGAGGCAGAAGAATTGCTTGAACCTCGGAGGCAGAGGTTGCAGTGAGCTGAGATCATGCCACCGCACTCCAGCCTGGGTAACAGAGTGAGACTCTTATCTCAAAAAATAAATAAAATAAGGGAAAAGTGAAAGGCAGCACCTTGAATAGAGTTGGTGATGGGGATAAGGAGGATGAATTGAGGAGAAGGTGATAAGCTACACAAAGAAAGGAATATTGTTACATGTCTCAAAAAATTTTATCCCACCACACATAGTCAATGCATTTTTCTAGCTTTATTGAAGTATAATTGACAAATAAAATGTATACATAGTCACAGTATTCAACATGATGTTTGGTATATGTATACATTGTAAAATGATTACCACAATCAAGCTAATTAACATATCCATTACCTCACATAGTTATTTTTTTGTGTATGGTGAAAACATTTAAGATTTACTCTCCAGCCTCGGAAACATGGCAAAACCTGGTATCTACAAAAAATACAAAAATTAGCAGGGCATGCTGGTAGACTCCTGTAGTCCCAGCTACTTGGGAAGCTGAGGCAGGAGGATCACTGGAGCCAGGGAGGTGGAGGCTGCAGCAGTGACCCATGATCAAGCACCACTGCACTCCAGCCTGGGTGACAGAGGGAGATACTGCTCAAAAAAATAAATAACAATAAAAAAACAAAAAAAAAAAATCTACTCTCTCGAGAGCGTTCTCATTCGCTCTCTCGTGCTCGCGCTCTCTCTCTCTATATATATATATATATATATTTTTTTTTTTGAGACGAAGTTTTCCTCTTGTTGCCCAGGCTAGAGTACACTGGCATGACCTCAGCCTCCCAGGTTCAAGTGATTCTCCTGCCTCAGCCTCCGAGTAGCTGGGATTACAGGCGCCAACCACCACACTCGGCTAATTTTTTTGTATTTTTAGTAGGGACAG
This sequence comes from Cacajao melanocephalus, assembly GCA_963573385.1. NCBI lineage: Eukaryota > Metazoa > Chordata > Mammalia > Primates > Pitheciidae > Cacajao > Cacajao melanocephalus. Next base: position 5,953 of record CAUYLG010015250.1, read on the forward strand.
GGTTTGGCCATGTCAGCCAGGCTGGTCTCAAACTCTTGACCTCAGGTGATCTACCCACCTCGGCCTCTCAAGGTGCTCAGATTACAGGTGTGAGCCACTGCACCCAGCCAAGAGCTCAATATATTTTTAATGACATGTGACTGAATGAGCAACTACAGTCACCATGGAAAAAAGCAGTCTTTCCTGTCTCCCCATTCCAACTCAGCTGCAATGCTGTGTGTGCCTGAGAGCCAAGACCACCAGAGGAGGTGTCACCTGGAGGGTCATCTTGTATGGTGCCAGAACCCACAGGTCACCCTCGTTGGATACAAACAAATCTTGAAACAATTTTAACTCTCAGTTCAGAAGTTGCTCCTGACATCAGGGATTTCCAGAATATCTGAAGCTGGATTGGAGGATGGAAGGCCCAATCTGTTCATTCTGAGGGAATATTTCTAGGTTAAGGCGAGGCAGCAGGTCCAAGGTCAGGAAGGTTCAGGTCAGTGCATTGGAACCACATGAGCTGGCTGGCCAGGCTCTTTGGGGCTGGCTGTGTGGCCTTGGTTGTGCACTTGGTCCCCTTGCCTCTGTGACAGCTACCTTAGACCCCTCCTTGCCATGAGTTCTGCACAGGGAAGCTTCCTTGGGTATGACTCCCAACAGCAGGGCCAGTAGAGGACGCTGAAATGTATGTAGAACTGTAGTAAAGGACAAAAATGTGGGGTTAGGCCAAGAAATGGCTGTGGCCTCCATAGTTAGACTTGCTGACCAGCCCCTGAAGCCTCAACCGCATGGCCACAACACCTCAAGAGGGGTATGCAGAGCGCTTGGGGAATCTCACTGAGTTTACACACCTTCCACCCTCAAGGCAAGGTGGCCCGCCCTCCTTTCAGAATCGAAGCCAGATTCCAAGGGTTTCCACTGGGCAAACACGTACCAAGCACTTGCTGTATGTGGACACAGAGAGGAAAGTGGTACCACTCACTCATTAATCTAACCAATAAATATTTACTGGGTGCCTACAAGTCCCTGCTCCCACAAAGCTTGCCTTCTAGTAGGTGAGAAGGAGAACAATATGGTCAGGCTTTGTGTCCCCACAAAATCTCATCTTGAGTTGTAATCCCTAGATGTTGAAGGAGAGACCTGGTGGGAGGTGATTGGATCATGGGGCAGTTTCCCCAGTGCTGTTCTCATGATAGTGAGTGAATTCTCACTATATCTAATGGTTTTATAAATGGTAGTTTTTCCTGCGCTCTTACACGCTCTCTCTCTCCTGCTGCCATGTAAGACATGCCAGTTTCCCTTTCCGCCACGATTGTAAGTTTCCTGAGGCCTCCCAGCCAGGTGGAACTGTGAGTCAATCAAACCTTCTTTGTTTATAAATTACCCAGTTTCAGTTTCAGGTAGAATCTTTTTTCTTTTTTTTTTTTGTTTTTGAGACAGAGTTTTGCTTTGTAGCCCGGGCTGGAGTGCAACGGCGCTATCTCAGCTCATTGCACCCTTTGCCTCCCAGGTTCAAGCGATTCTCATGCCTCAGCCTCCCAAGTAGTTGGGACTAGAAGCACCTGCCACAACACCTGGCTAATTGTTGTATTTTTAGTAGAGACAGGGTTTCACCATGTTGGTCAGGATGGTCTTAAACTCCTAACCTCAAGTGATCCGCCCGCCTCGGCTTCCCAAAATGCTAGGATTACAAGCATGAGCCACTCTGCCCACCCTGTGATTTGCATTTTTAAGTGACTGATAGGCAGGGGTATGGAAAATAGACTGGACAAGGGAAGAGCTTAAGACCAGTCAGGAAAGCTGTTGCTTGCCTGGATTTAGGTGGCAGCAGTGGATGGGGAAAAGTTGTTGAGATCCTGGATGTATGTTTCCATTTTTAATTTTTTTTTTTTAAAGACAGGGTTTCACCATGTTGGCCAGGTTGGTCTTGAACTCCTGGCCTCAGGTGATCTGCCCGCCTCAGCCTCCCAAAGTGCTGAGATTACAGGCATGAGCCACCACGCCCGGCCCTCAATTTTTAATTAAAAATTTTTTTTTAGAGACAGCGTTCTTGCTCTGTCACCCAGGCTGGAGGGCAGTGGTGTGATCATAGCTCACTGCAATCTCGAACTCCTGGGCTCAAGTAATTCTCCTGCCTTGGCATCCCAAAGTGCTGGGATTACAGGTGTAAGCCACCAAACCATCCTAAATCCTGGATGTATTTTAAAGGAAGAATCCACTGGCGTTGATGAGGGATTGGATTTTGGGAAGTGAGAAGTGAGAACTCAAGGAAAGCTCCAAGGCTTTTGAGCTGAACAGCTGGGCAAATGGTGATGCCTTTGACTCCGATGGTAGTATGTAGGGTTAGGGAAGGGAGAAGGTCTATTAGTTTTGCCATGTCAAGTAGGCAGCTAGATATAAGATTCTGAAACTCTGGGGGTAGGTTGGAACTAGAGACATAGACTGGGGCGTTGTCAGTGTGGAGGTGTATTAGATGAACAGGAAGAGAGTAGCGATAGAGAAGTTTGTGACTTGAACAGTGGGAAATGGCATCGTGATGAGGTCAGGAGTAGAAGGTACAAGGACAACCATTGGGAAACCTGGTAAAGGAAATGCCACAAGAGGAGAGCATCGAAAGCTGCCAGCAGATTGAAAGTAAAGTGAGAACTGAGAATTAGACATTATATGGAACAGATGGAGACTGGTGACCTTTCAGTGAAGTGCTGGGGTGCTGGCTTCACTAAATTGAAACTAGGAGAAAGCAAAAGGTAAGGAAGTGAAGAGGATGAGAATTCCAGCAGACACAGAAGACACCCTCAGCAGGAGTTATATTTTATTTTTTTGAGACGGAGTTTCATTCTTGTTGCCCAGGTTGGAGTACAATGGCACGATCTCAGGTCACTGCAACCTCCACCTCCCAGGTTCAAGTGATTCTCTCCTGCCTCAGCCTCCTGAGCAGCTGAGGACTACAGGTGCAGGCCACCATGCCCAGCTAATTTTTGTATTTTTAGCAGAAACAGGGTCTCACCATGTTGACCAGGATGGTCTTGATCTCCTGACCTCGTCATCCACCACCTTGGCCTCCCAAAGTGCTGTGATTACAGGTGTGTGCCCAGCCTCAGCTGGGACTTCTTAAGAGTCATTTTTATGTACGGCCAAGAGCCACTTAATGAGAGGGACAAGTCTGAGAAATGCGTCATTATGTGATTTGTTCATTGTGAAAACATCATCGTTTTGTTTCCTATGATCCATGTTAGAGGAAAAAAAAAAAGAAAACATGACAGTGCACTGGACTACTTACTAAGTCAGGAAGGATTTAAAGATGCCAAAGGCAGGCCTGTAATCCCAGCTCTTTAGGAGGCTAAGGCGGTGGCAGAATTGCTTGAGGCCAGAAGTTTAAGACCACCTTGGGCAACATGGCAAAAACCCGTCTCTACAAAAATGTTCTAAAAATTAGTGTGGCGTGGTAGGTCATATCTGTGGTCCCAGCTACTCGAGAAGCTGAAGCTAGAGGATCCCTTGAACCAGTGAAGTCAAGGCTGCAGTGAGTGACCTAGCAAGACCCTTCTCTTAAAAAAAAAAAAAAAAAAAAAAAGATACTAAAGGCTGGGTGTGGTGGCTCATGCCTGTAATCCCAGCACTTTGGAAGGCCAAGGCAGGTGGATCACTTGAGGTCAGGAGTTTGAGACAAGCCTGGCCAACATGGTGAAACCCGTCTCTACTAAAAATACAGAAATTAGCCAGGCGTGGTGTTGCATGGCTGTCGTCCCAGCTACTTGGGAGGCTGAAGCAAGAGAATGGCTCGAACCCAAGAAGCAGAGGTTACAGCGAGCCAAGATTGCGCCATTGTACACGAGCCTGCGCAACAGAGCAAGACTATGTCTCAAAAAAAAAAAAAAAAGATACTAAAGAGAAAGTTTAGTCTCCTAGGGAAAAGGCATCGAAGGGGCGTGGGACAAACAGAAAAAAATAACAGCACAGTGTTGTATGAAAGGAGAGAAGGTTAGCACTCCCCTTGACAAGGATGGAAGAGGCCCTCAGGCCTGACAACTCGCATACAGTTAAGGCATTGCCACTTCGTGGCATCTAACCATTGTTATTTTTTTATTAAAAAAAAAATAATAACAGCACCACTATAAGGGCCTGTAGGTTGGAGACAGGAAGGACAAGTGACTCCAATATAGACCACAAAAATGATAGGTACATAAATGTTTGAAAACAAGTCTTGACATCAAACTCCAGCGTCACCACTGTTTTACAAAACATGCACACCACGGTTTAATATTCCCGGCTGTTGTAGCCTCTCATCCCAGCACTTTGGGAGGCCGAGGCGGGAGGATCACATGAGGTCAGAAGTTCGAGACCAGCCTGGTCAACATGGTGAAACCCCGTCTCTACTAAAAATACAAAAATTAGCCAGGTGTGGTGGCATGTGCCTGTAATCCCAGCTACTCAGGAGGATGAGGCAGGATAATCACTTGAACCCGGGAGGTGAAGGTTGCAGTGAGCTGAGATCATGCCACTGCACTCTAGCCTGGGCAACAGAGCAAGACTCCGTCTCAAAAAAAAAAAAAAAAAAAAAAAAAAGAGGCTACTTTAGGCTGGGCACGGTGGCTTATGCCTGTAATCCAAGCACTTTGGAGGCCAAGGCAGGCAGATCACCTGAGGTCGGGAGTTCAAGACCAGCCTAACCAACATGGTGAAACCCTGTCTTTATTTAAAAAATAAAAATAAAAAAAAAGAGAAAAAAAATATATTCCCGGCTGTTGTGAGAATTAAATAAGATATGGATATAAGGTTCCTGAGCTTAATCAATGTTTTTCTTTTTTTTTTTTTTTTTTTTTTTAGAGAATTCCTAAGTCTCAAGAGCTTAATAAATTGTAACTATTCTTTCATGCTATAAAGACACAGCATTAGGCCAGGGCCATGGCTCACGCCTGTAATCCTAGCACTTTGGGAGGCTGAGGTGGGCGGATTACAAGGTCAGGAGTTCAAGACCAGCCTGGCCAGCATGGTGAAACCCTGTCTCTACTAAAAATATAAAAATTAGCGGTGCATGGTGGTGCGCGCCTGTAATCCCAGCTACTCGGGAGGCTGAGGGAGGAGAATAGCTTGACCCCAGAGGTGGAGGTTGCATTGAGCCAAGATTGCACCACTGCACTCCAGCCTGGGCAACAGTGCAAGACTCCATCTCAAAAAAAAAAAAAAGACTATTTTTTTTTTAAGACGGGGTCTCACCGTGTTGGTCAGGCTGGTCTTGAACTCCCGACCTCAGTTGATCCGCCCGCTTTGGCCTCCAAAGTGCTTGGATTACAGGTGTGAGCCACCACGCCTAGCAAAAATTAGACTATGTTATTTTATTTTTTAGATACAGGGTCTTGCTCTGTCACCCAGGCTGGAGTACAATGGCTGATCATAGTTCACTGCAGCCAAGCAATCCTCATGCCTCAGCCTTCCAAAGTGCTGGGATTATAGGCGTGAGCCAGCGCCCAGCAGCATTATTTCATTTTATTTTATTTATGTATTTATTTTTGAGACAGAGTCGTGCTCTGTCAAGGCTGGAGTGCAGTGAGAATTAAATGAGATATGGATATAAAGTTCTTGGGCTTAATAAATTGTAATTATTATTTCATGCTATAAAGATACAGCATTAGGCCAGGTGCAGTGGCTCACACCTATAATCCCAGCACTTTGGGAAGCTGAGACGGGTGGATCATGAGGTCAGGAGTTCGAACCAGCCTGGCCAGCAGAGTGAAATCCCATCTCTACTAAAAATACAAAAATTAGCCGGGGATGGTGGCATGCATCTGTAATCCTAGCTACTTGGAAGGTGCAATCTCAACTCACTGCAACTTCCACCTCCCAGGTTCAAGTGATTCTCCTGCTTTAGCCTCAGAGTAGCTAGGACTACAGGCACGCACCGCCATGCCTTGCTAATTTTTGTATTTGTAGTAGAGACGGGGTTTCACTATCTTGGCCAGGCTGGCCTCAAACTCCTGACCTCAAGTGATCTGCCCACCTCAGCCTACCAAACTGCTGGGATTACGGGTGTGAGCCACAGCACCTGGCCTTACTTTAAAAGTAGCTTCGAGCCTGGACAACTTAGCAAGACCCCATCTCTATCAAATCAAAAAAGTAAAAAAAAAGACTAGCCAGGCGTGATGGTGTGTGCTAGTGGTCCTGACTACTCAAGAAGCTGAGATGGGAGGATAGCTTGAGCCCAGGAGGTTGACGCTGCCGTGAGCAATGATTGCACCACTGCACTCCAGCCTAGGTGACTATCTCTAAAAAGGAAAATAATAAAATAAAAGTAGCTTTGAAGTATCATGTTTGAGAATCGTGATGATTTATTGTAGGTTCAGTGAAGAGGACAAGTCCTGCCTTCTGGGATCTCTTTTACTTCTCCTTGAACCTGAGGCTATGGCACCCTGCTACCACCCGGTGGCAGCAGACCCCAGTCACGGGGTCCATTGTTAGGGGAGATGACTCCTTTACAAAAATTATGGACAAAAAGACAACCAGACTTGAGGCACCTCCTGAAGGAATGCACAGCACCGTCTTGGTTTAGCCTTGTTAAAAAACCTAAATCCAATTAAGGCTCTAGATTCAACTGCCGGTTTACAGGAAATATAAGAGAGAAAGGAACATGCTGAACAACATCAGGCAGCAAAATCCACACTGGAAAACTACAGGACAAATATCTAGTTTCTTAAAAATAAATAAATAAATAAATGTAAGGAAAAGAAAAAGCTGGAAGGAGAATCTTCAGACTAAAATGACTGAAGAGGCAAATTAACAAATCACAATAAAAAGCATTCATGGCCGAGTGCAGTGGCTCATGCCTGTAATTCCAGCGCTTTGGGAGGCCAAGGCCGGTGGATCACCTGAGGTCGGGGGTTCGAGACCACCCTGACCAACATGGAGAAACTTGGCCTCTCCTAAAAATACAAAAATTAGCCAGGCGTGGTGGTGTGCGCCTGTAATCCCAGCTACTCAGGAGGCTGAGGCAGGAGAATCGCTTGAACCCAGGAGGTGGAGGTTGCAGTGAGCCAAGATCTCGCCATTGCACTCCAGCCTGGGCAACAAGAGTGAAATTCCATCTCAAAAAAAAAGAAAAAAAAATGTATTCATGGGACAATCAGGGAAATGTGAATGCTGTCTGGATACTGGATGATACTAAGGAATCATTAATAAACTTTTGGGGAGCTGCTGATGCTATTGTGATTATATTTTTCAAAGGAAGTACTTTTAAGTTTTTTTTTTTTTTTTGAGACGGAATTTCACTCTTGTTGCCCGATCTTGGCTCTCTGCAACCTCCTCCTCCCAGGTTCAAGCAATTCTCCTGCCTCAGCCTCCCAAGTAGCTGTGATTACAGGCATGCGCCATCACGCCTGGCTAAATACTTTGAAGTTTTTAAAGAGATACATAATGAAATACAGGTAAATGATAGAATGTCCACAATTTACTTCAAAATAATCTGGGGCAGAGAATGGGTGAGAGATGGAAACAAAACTGGCCAGTAGTTAACAGTTGTTAAAGCTGAGTTATGGTATTTGAAAATTGTATCTTTGCTACTCAAAATGTCAGCAGACAAGCAGCACGGCAGAGCCTGGCAGGGCACAGTGACTCACGCCTGTGATCCCAACACTTTCAGAGGCTGAGGCAAGAGGATCACTTGAGCCCAGGAGTTCAAGACCAGCCTGGGCAACACAACGAAACCCTGTCTCTACAAAATATACAAAAATAGGCCGAGCGCGGTGGCTTGCACCTGTAATCCCAGCACTTTGGGAGGCCAAAACTTTGGGAGTTTTGCTCTTGTCGCCCAGTCTGGAGTGCAATGGAGTGATCTTGGCTCACTACAACCTCCACTTCCTGGGTTCAAGTGATTCTCCTGCCTCAGGCTCCCTAGTAGCTGGGATTACAGGCACCTGCCACTATGCCCAGCTAATTTTTGTATTTTTAGTAGAGACAGAGTTTCACCATGTTGGCCAGGCTTGTCTCAAAATCCTGATCTTAAGTCATTCACCTGCCTAAGCCTCCCAAAGTGCTGGGATTACAGGTGTGAGCCACTGCACCCAGACTGTTATTATTATTTTTGAGACAGAGTCTCACTCTGTCACCCAGGCTGGAGTGCAGTGGTACAATTTCGGCTCACTGCAACTTCTCCCTCCTGGATTCAAGTGATTCTCGTGCCTCAGCCTCCTGAGTAGCTGGGACTACAGGCACATGCCACCATGTCCAGCTAATTTTTTTTTTTTTTTAAAGAGGGGGTTTCACCATGTTGGTCAGGCTGGTCTTGAACTCTCAACCTCAGGTGATCCGCCCACTTTGGCCTCCAAAATGCTTGGATTACAGGTGTGAGCCACCATGCCCAGCCTATCCAGCTAATTTTTTATATTTTTAGTAGAGACAGGGTTTCTCCATGTTGCCCAGGCTAATCTCGAACTCCTGACTTCAGGTGATCCACCTGTCTCAACCTCCCAAAGTGGTGGGATTGCAGGCATGAGCCACCACACCCGGCCTGAAGAATTTTTTTTTTCTTTCTTCTTTTTTTTTTTTAATAAAAAGATGGGGTTTCACCATGATGGCCAGGCTGGTCTTGGACTCCTGACCTCAGGTGATCCACCCACCTCGGCCTCCCAAAGTGCTAGGATTACAGGCGTGAGCCACCGCGCCCGGCCCGGCCTGAAGAATTTTTAAATTTCCATCTTGATTTCATTGTTGACCCAATGATCACTTGGGAGCAGATTATTTAATTTCCATGTATTTGCATCGTTTTGAAGGTTCCTTTTGTTTTTGTTGTTGTTGTTGTGTGTTTGTTTCAGACAGAGTTTCGCTCTTGTTGCCCAGGTTGGAGAGCAATGACGTGATCTCAGTTCACTGCAATCTCCAAGTGATTCTCCTGCCTCAGCCTACGGAGTAGCTGGAATTAAAGGCGCCTGCCACCATGCCCAGCTACATTTTGTATTTTTAGTAGAGATGGGGTTTCACCATGTTGGCCAGGCTGCTCTCGAACTCCTGACCTCAGGTGATCCACCTGCCTCAGCCTTCCAAAGTGCTGGGATTACAGATTGAGGGACCGTGCCTGGTCCTTGAAGGTTCCTTTTGGATTTGATTTTCAGTTTTGTTCCACTGTGGTCTGAGAGAGTGCTTAATACAATTTCAGTTTTCTTTTTTTCTTTTCTTTTTTTTTTTTTTTTTTTTTTGAGACGGAGTTTCGCTCTTGTTGCCTAGACTGGAGTGCAATAGCGCGATCTTGGCTCACTGCTACCTCCACCTCGTGAGTTCAAGCAATTCTCCTGCCTCAGCCTCCTGAATAGCTGGGATTATAGGCATGCACCACCACACTCAGCTAATTTTGTATTTTTAGTAGAGATGGGGTTTCTCCATGTTGGTCAGGCTGTTCTCAAATTCCCGATCTCAGGTGATCCATCCACCTCGGTCTCCAAAACTGCTTGGATTATAGGCATGAGCCACCGTGCCTCAGGGGGCAATGATCTTTTTGCCATGAATTTCCCAGGTGTTCTTTGAGCTTCTTGTATTTAGATGTCTATGTTTCTAGCAAGGCTGGGGAAGTTTACCTTGATTATTTCCCCCAAATATTTTTTTCAAACTTTTAGATTTCTCTTTTTCCTCATGAACACCAATTATTCTTAGGTTTGGTCATTTAACATAATCCTAGACTTTTTGGAGGCTTTGTTCATATTTTCTTCCTTTTTTTTTTTTGTCTTTGTTGAATTGGGTTAATTCAAAAACCTTGTCTTCAAGCCCCGTTCTTTCTTCTGCTCATTAGATTCTATCACTAAGACTTTCCAGAGCATTTTGCATTTCTATAGGTGAGTCTATTGTTTTCTGAGGTTTTGATTGTTTTTTATTTATGCTATCTTTTTCACTGAAGATATCTCCCTTCATTTCTTGTATCATTTTTTGGATTTCCTTAAATTGAGCTTCGCCCTTTTCTTGTGCCTCCGTGATTGGCTTAATAACTGGCCTTCTGAATTCTTTTTCAGGTAAATCAAGGATTTCTTCTTGGTTGGATCCACTGCTTCTGAGCTAGTGTGATTTTGGGGGAGATGTTAAATAATTTGTTTTGTCATATTACCAGAGTTGGTTTTCCGGTTCCTTCTTATTTGGGTACGCTCTGTCAGAGGGAAGGTCTTGACATCAAGGCTGTTGCTCAGATTCTTTTGTCCTGTGAGTGTTCCCTTGATGGGGTACTCTTTCCATTTTCCTAGGATATGGCTTCCTGAGAGCAGAGCTCTAGTGATTGTTATCTCTCTTCTGGATCTAGCCACCCACCAGGTCTACCAGGCTCCGGACTGGTACTGGGGGTTGACTGTACAGAGTCATATGATATGAACCATCTGTAGATCTTTCAGCTGCGGATACCAGCACAGTATTTAGGGTGTCTCCCAGGTCCTGCAAGATCAATCCGCTTCATTCTGAGGATCTGTAGGTTCTCTCGGCTTTCCTGATCTATTCCTGCAGTAGTTCTGGAGCAAAAGTTCACGATGCGAGAGTCCACACACTGCTCTGTCCCTCCAAGTGGGAGCTGCAATCTAGTCCTGCCTCCAGTCCACCATGATCCCTCCCTACTCGACAGTTATGTATCTGGATTGCAATGGTAATTACACAAAGCTATGCATATGGTAATGTTGTATAAAGCAAGACATATACACACACACGAATGATTGCAAGTATGATGGGTTAAGTCTCAATAAGCTCTGAGAATTATACTAGTGTTGGTTTGCTATCTGAATAGGCTCTGTGCATTGCACCAACATTGATTTCCTGGTTTTGATACTGCACGGTAGCCATGGAAGATATTAACATTGAGAAAGAATGGAGTGAAGGGTGCACTGGACCTTCCTGGATATTTCTTTGGAAGTTCCTGTGAATCTGTAATTATTCCCCCCCCAAAAAAGTTTACAAAATATTGAGGTGCTATAGGCATGTAATAGGGGAGGGCAGGGATGCCACAATATCTTCATAGCAAATAATTGCTTTGTGTCCTTTAGGATTTTCCACTGTATCACCAGAAATTCCTGTAAGAGAAAAATCTGTTTATAATGATCTGAGCTGATTCTGTTTTACATACAGAATTTCCAGGAACCAAACTGCTGTATAAATGTAGGGAAGATAATATTTTGTTTTGTTGGGAACCTTACCAAGTGTTATTGACCATTTTGGGAAATCAAATTGTTTTTGGCTATGCATCTACTAAAATGTGAGTGTAAGTACAACATTCCTGGGTCACTACATTTGTAATTGCAAATGCATATGCAGGTCAGCGTGGTGGCTCATGCCTGTAATCCCAGCACTTTGGGAAGCTGAGGCAGGCAGATCATGAGTTCAGGAGATCAAGACCATCCTGGCCAACATGGTAAAACCCCATCTCTACCAAAAATATAAAAATTAGCTGGGTGTGGTGGTGGGCACCTATAGTCCCAGCTACTCAGGAGGCTGAGGCAGGAGAATTGATTGAAACCAGGAGGCAGAGGTTGCAATGAGCCAAGATTGCACCACTGCACTCCAGCCTGGAGACAGAGCAAGACTCTGTCTAAAAAAAAAAAAAGAAAAAAAAGGGTGGGGGCTAGGAGAGCCATAGCAGGGGGTGGGGAGGTTGGGGAGGGATAACATTAGGAGAAAGACCTAATATAGTTGACAGGGGGATGGAGGCAGCAAACCACCATGGCACGTATATACCTATATAACAATCCTGCAAGATCTACACATGTACCCCAGAACTTAAAGTAAAAAGCAAAAAACAAAAACAAACAAACAAACAAAATACAAAAATTACCCGGGTGTGGTGGCACATGCCTGTAATCCCAGCTACTCAGGAGGCTGAGGCAAGAGAATCACTTGAACCCAAGAGGCAGAGGTTGCAGTGAGCCAAGATCATGCCACTTCACTCCAGCCTCTGCGACAGAGTGAGACTCTATCTCAAAAACAATGCAAAAAACAAAAACAAATGCAATGCAAGTAGGTAACAGAGAAGATTCAAAACGCCTTTTAACAGACTTAGAACCAAATACCAATGACTAACTTGGCAGAGTAATGAAATGAAAATACTATTAAATTTCATTAGTAAGGGGTATTTTATGAAAAGCTGTTTTTGCCACTTTATAATTTTAACACAATGCTAAAACATATTATTGAAATTTACTTATTAAACCATGTAGTTTAAGTTTTCCATGTATTTCAACTTTGATACATTTCCCATGGGTCTTCATCACAATTTCTCTCTAGCAGTACCATCCCATAGAAATACAATGCAAGCCATATTATAACTTTAAATTTTTTTTTAATCCAAAATGTGTTTATTGAGATGGTTTCCCACTTACCTTGATTCAGAGTGCTTTTAGTGCTGCTTCCTCCTGAAAGAACATCCTTCTGTAAGCCTTGCTTTTCCTCCTGTAGGCTGGCAGAGGACAGTGGAGCAGCCAACACAAAAAACTACCGTTTGTGCATGGCTAAAGACCATGGTGATTTTACAGCATTCTGGGCATTTCACATCCATGAAGTAGGAATTGGGGCTCTGCACCAGGCGTTTCTTCTTGTGTTTCCTCTTCTCCTCTTCTGGAGAGGGATGAAGGAGATCCTTTGCAGGAGGCATGTTCTCATGGGTAGGTCGTCACCGCCGGACAAATTTTTTTTTTTTTTTTGAGATAGAGTCTCTCTCTGTCACCCAGACTGGAGTGCAGTGGCGTGATCTCGGCTCACTGCAACCTCTGCCTCCTGAGTTCAAACTTTAAATTTTCTAGTAGCTATATTAAAAAGTTTTCTTAAAATGGTGAATTAATTTAAATATTTTATTTAACTCAATGGATACATAATATAATTTCAGCATGTAATCACTTAGAAAAAAAATTTTTTTTGAGATAGAATCTCACTTTGTCGTCCGGGTTGGAGTGCAGTGATACAAATACAGCTCACTGTAGTCTCAATCTCCTGGGCTCAGGTGATCCTCCCCACTCAGCATCCTGAGTAGCTGGGACCACAGGTATGTGCTACCATGCCCAGCTGATTTTTTTTTTTAATTGTAGCGATGAGGTCTCACTGTGTTGCCCAGGTTGGTCTCAAACTCATGATTTCAAGCAATCCTCCTGCCTCAGCCTCCCAAAGTGCAGGCATTATAGGTGTGAGCCACCGTATCTGGCAGAAAAAATTATTAATGACGTATTCTATATTTTTTATACTAAGTGTTTGAAATTGGATACGTGCTTTACACATATAACACAGCTCAATTTAAACTAGCTTTGTTCAATAGCCATGTATGGCCAGTGGTTACTGTATTAGACAGCATAGTTCCATAGCTTTATATATTTATCCATCTTCTCCTTTGGCCTATCAAGAGATATAGTCTCTTAAATCTTTTTAAGTCATAGATACTCAATATATGCCCCTATATAAGGCAGAATTTTAAAATAGGAGATTTGGGTGTTACATTATCCTTATCTTTATAAGAAAACAAATGGAAATATTATACTTTCTCATTTTTTCCAATTTGACATCTAAAATTTGCCTTGGCATGTGTTACCCCTCCTTCAATTAATTTTTTTTTTTTAGCTGGGTGCAGTGCCATGGGCTTGTAGTCACAGCTACTTGGGAGGCTCAGGCAAGAGGATCCCTTGAGCCCAGGAGTTGTAGGCTGCCGTGAGCTGTGTTTGCACCACTGCACGCCAGTCTGAGCAAGAGAGCAAGATCCTGTCTCTAAAAATAATAAAATAAAATGTTTTTTTAAAAAAATACTTCTGCCGGGCACAGTGGCTCACCCCTGTAATCCCAACACCTTGGAAGGCTGAGGTAGGCGGATCACCTGAGGTCGGGAATTCAAGAGCAGCCTGACCAACATGGAGAAACCCCATCTCTACTAAACATACAAAATTAGCCGGGTGTGGTGGCACATGCCTGTAATCCCAGCTACTAGGGAGGCTGAGGCAGGAGAATCACTTAAACCCAGGAGGCAGAAGTTGCAGTGAGCCGAGATCGCGCCATTGCACTCCAGCCTGGGCAACAAGAGCAAAACTCTGTCTCAAAAAAATAAATAAATAAATAAAAATAAAATAAATAAAAAAATACTTCTTTCTCTTATCATATACAAATAAGCCTAGTCTGATATAACTTAACTGTAGTTTTTCATTCCATCATTCATCAATAAGTTTGCTCTTTCAATCTTCTGTAAGTCTTTATCTGAATGGGTTCCAACTCTTAGTTTTTGTTTTTTGTTTTTTTTTTTAAAGATGGGGTTTCACCATGATGGCCAGGCTGGTCTTGAACTCCTGACCTCAGGTGATCCACCCACCTCGACCTCCCAAAGTGCTAGGATTACAGGCGTGAGCCACCGCGCCCGGCCCAAGTCTTAATTCTTTTAAGTTGAAGTTGATTCATAACACGAGCAAGCATCTTACTGATCATACCTGCTACTATAGTTGTAGTGAAGCATTTACTGTATATCATTACATACAGATTATGTTATAAGTTATCTTTTCTTTTTTCTTTCTATTATGGTTAAGATATTATCTTTTATTTTCTGGAAGTTATGCGCTTTGGCAGGTTATATTTTCTTTGAATTTTATTTCAGGATAGTAAAAGTGTTACCAAACGTTTGTTAATCTAGATCATTATTTTTATCTATTTATTTATTTAAGACGGAGTTTTGCTCTGTCAGCCAAGCTGAAGGGCAATGGTGTGATCTCAGCTCACTGCAACCTCCCCCTCCTGGGTTCAAGTGATTCTCCTGCCTCAGCCTCATGAGTACCTGGGATTACAGGCGCCTACCACCACACCTGGCTAATTTTTGTATATTTAGTAGAGACAGGGTTTCACCATGTTGACCAAGCTGGTCTTGAACTCCTGACCTCAGGTGATCCACCCACCGCGGCCTCCCAAAGTGCTGGGATTACAGGCGTGAGCCACCGCGCCCAGTGGAATCTAGATCATTATTATTATTGGATAAGGGAACTAACAGAGAGAACTTCCTTAGGGTAGATGATTCTAAGGGTTTCCCTTTTATTCTTAGTGTTAGCAAAGATGTATGAATTTTGTCAGTCAGGATAGGATATATAAGGGGTCAGCTAATATAGCACCACTTGCTTTTGCATATAAAGTTTTAATAGAACTCAGCCATGCCCATTCATTGACATATTACCTATATAGTGCTTTTAGCACTGCAATGGCAAAGTTGTGTAGTTTTTACAGAGACTGTATAGCCTGCAAAACTTGAAATATTTACTGTCTGGACCTTTACAAAAAGTTTGCTGATCCCTGAGCTAGGTTATCCTGTGGTTACCAGCAACCCCAATGTCTCCGTAGTTTACAAGTAGAAAAGTTTGTGTCTTTCCTACAGGACATATCTGCCATGGGTAGGCTGAAGTCTATCCCTTTCACCTTCACCCTGGAAATCCAGGCTGACATATCAACCTGTATCCGAAACATGGCTGATTTGGAGGCAGATAAAAAAGAAGGGAATCACAAAAAAGCTTTTAGAGTTTCTGTCTAGAAGTAACACACAGATCATTTCTACTCCTATTTCACTGGCCAAAGTCATATGGTCAAGCCTTGAACTGCTAACATTGGTGGAATGTAGAAGTATAATGATTTCCTAGGCAGGGCAATTAATATTTGGGAATCGAAGAGTCTATCATATTTTTCATTATCAAATATATGTATACAATAGTAGGTTATGCCATTCTAGTGAAAAAGAGTTGTTGTTCACTGCCTTTATTCCTTCCTAACCAAAAAATTGTCCTTTGACACCAGAGAAGGGGGAACTGGCGATATGTGCCCAGTTGGATTTCAGGATTGTCATGAATCAGTAACTACTGTGTGCTGTTGCCTGGCTCTGTAAATGACAATACCTAAGTCATCATATCCCTATCTCACCATATCCCTATGCTGAATGTGTGGAAGAAGGATAACTTGTCCTTATTTAAAGAAACAAAGCAGAACAGAAGAAAACTCTGCATCTAAAGAGCTGCAACTAAGGAGCCTCTTCCACTTCTAGACTTGATTTAGGTGATGAGATCATTGCCTTCACACCATTGCCTCGGTGGGAGGAGACTTTTGGGGGAGGGTGAGAGTGGTTTGTCCATGTCAGGATTCAGAATAAGATTTTGCAATTGGTCAAAATGTTTAAGTTTCTTTTAATATCTAGGATTTTTATTACAAGTGGGAGGAATGTGAATTGTTGTGGCCAGAGGAGTGACAGCAGTAGCTTGAGTCGAAACTTGACTTTTTTTTTTTTTTTTTGAGACGGAGTTTCACTCTGTTGCCAGGCTGGAGTGCAGTGGCGCAATCTTGGCTCATTGCAACCTCTGCCTCCTGGTTTCAAGTGATTCTCCTGCCTTAGCGTCCTGAGTAGCTGGGATTACAGGCGCGCACCACCACACCCAGCTAATTTTTTTGTATTTTGAGTAGAGACAGGCTTTCACCATGTTAGTTCAATCCTCGCATTTACCGGAACTGGCGGTTTCCACTTTGATGCACAAACACCTGACCTTGTGATCTGTCCACCTCAGCCTCCTAAAGTGCTAGGATTACAGGTGTGAGCCACCATGCCTGGCCCTGAAACATGACTTTTTTTTTTTTTGAGGCACAGTTTCACTCTGTCACCCAGGCTGGAGTGCTGTGGTGTGGTCTCAGCTCACTGCAACCTCTGCCTCCCAGGTTCAAGTGATTCTCCCGCCTCAGCCTCCCAACTAGCTAGGACTACAGGCACGTGCTACCATGCCTGGCTAATTTCTGTATTTTTAGTAGAGATGGGTTTCACCACATTGGCCACGCTGCTCTTGAACTCTTGACTTCAGGTGATCCACCCGCCTCGGCCTCCCAAAGTGCTGGGAATACAGGGAGACCACCACGCCTGACCCAAACAGGGCTTTCATCTTCTTCTCCACTCCCTGTACACAGGTGCCTTATCTATAATCGAGAAGTCAAGTCTACTTCCTACCCTTGAATCTGGGCTAGCTAGATTTACTTGGACCAAAAGACTTTAGCACAAGTGACACTGGACCAGTTCAGTCCTCACCTTTAATGGAACTGGCAGTTTCCACTTTGATGCACTCTTCTAAGCCAGCCACCAGATAAGAAGGTAACTAACCTGGGACTGCCATGTTGTGAGGAATTCTAAGCTAGCCACAAGGAAAAAAAGAACATATAGAGGACCACCAGGCACCTGCAGCCCGGCCCAGCCCGCTGTCAGCGGAGTGCACCTGAAGGGACCCCAGCTATTGTCATGTGGAACAGAAGCATCACCCAGGCAAGCCTGAACTTCATTCCTGACCCGCAGAATCATGAGAATAATATATCATTGTTGTTTTAAGCCATTGAATTTTGGGGAGGTTTGTTAGGCAGTAAGAACTAACTATCCTCTGAATGGCTCATAGCCATGCAAGAAAGCAAATATTATTTGTTTATTTATTTGAGATGGAGTCTCCCTCTGTCACCCAGACTGGAGTGCAGTGGCACAATCTCAGCTCACTGCAACCTCCCTCTCCCTGTTTCAAGGGATTCTCCTGCCTCAGCCTCCCAAGTAGCTGGTACTACAGGCACGCACCATCATACCATCAAGCCCGGCTAATGTTTGTATTTTTAGTAGAGACAGCCAGGAGGCTGATTCTCCTACCTCAGCCTCCTGAGTAGCTGGGACTATAGGCATGCACCACCACGCCTAGCCAATTTTTGTATTTTTAGTAGAGATGGGGTTTTACCATGTTGGCCAGATGGTCTTGATCTCTTGACCTTGTGTTTCGCCTGCCTCGGCCTTCCAAAGTGTTGGGATTACAGGCATGAGCCACTGCCATCATGCCATGTTGGTCAGGCTGGTCTCAAACTCCTGACCTCAAGTGATCCACCTGCCTCAGCCTCTCAAACTGCTGGGATTACAGGCACTGTGGGTCTGCCTTTCCCAGCCCACTGACTCAAATGTTAATCTCCTTTGGCAACACTTTCACAGACACACCCAGGATCAATACTTTGTATCCTTCAATCTTGGTCAAGTTGACACTCAGTATTAACCATCACAGACTGCAAAGCAAGTACTGAGTCAACTTTGCAAGAAAACATCCTTAAAGGCCAGGTGCGGTGGCTCATACTTATAATCCCAGAACTTTGGAAGGCCACAGCAGGCGGATCACAAGGTCAGGAGTTCGAGACCAGCCTGTCCAATATGGGGAAACCTTGTTTCGGCTAAAAAATACAAAAATTAGCTGGGCATGATGGCGCAAGCCTGTAGTCTCAACTACTCTGGAGGCTTAGGCAGGAGAATCGTTTGAACCTAGGAGGCGAAGGTTGCAGTGAATCGAGTACACCATTGCACTCCAGCCTGGGGGACAGGGCAAGACTCCATTTAAAAAAAAAAAAAAAAAAAAAAAACCACAGGCCCGGCGGGGCATGATGGCAGTGGCTCATGCCTGTAATCCCAACACTTTGGAAGGCCGAGGCAGGTGAAATACAAGGTCAAGAGATCAAGACCATCTGGCCAACATGGTAAAACCCCATCTCTACTAAAAATACAAAAATTGGCTGGGCGTGGTGGTGCATGCCTATAGTCCCAGCTACTCAGGAGGCTGAGGTAGGAGAATCAGCCTCCTGGGAACCCGGGAGGCAGAGGTTCCAGTGAGCCGAGATCGTGCCACTGCACTCCAGCCTCACAACAGAGCGAGACTCAGTCTCAAAAAAAAAAAAAAAAAAAAAAAAAAAAAAAAAAAAAAAAACCCCAGGCCTCCGCAGGCCTTGAGGCCAAGAATGGACGCCATGCCCAAACCTAAACAGCAGCGGAG
>CAUYLG010015251.1:0-40833 GCA_963573385.1 Cacajao melanocephalus
GGCAGTAGAACAAGAATCCTGTTCTCTCTCCCTCTTTTTCTTCCTCTTTCTTTCTCTCATACATTCTTTTTCTTTCTTTCTTTCACTCTCACTTTCTTTCCTCTCTTTTTCTTTCTTTCAAAAAATAAAAAAAAAAAGAAAATATACATACACACCATGGAATACTATGCAGTCATGAAAAAGAATAAAATTATGTCCTCTGCAGCAATGTGGATGTGGCTGGCGGCCATTATCCTAAGTGCATTAATGCAGGAACAGAAAACCAAATACTATATGTTCTCATTTATAAGTGGGAGCTAAACATTGAGCACATATAGACATAAATATGGGAACAATAGGCACTGGTGACTACTAGAGAGGGGAGGGAGGGAGAGAAGGGTTGAAAAACTATCTACTGGGTACTCTGCTCAGTACCTGGGTGACAGGATCATTCTTACCCAAAACCTCAGCATCACACAATATACCCAGGTAACAAACCTGCACATATACCCTCTGAATCTAAAATAAACATTGAAATTAAAAACCTTATATTTGATATCATTTTCAATAACATTTTACAAGACTTAGTCTAAATGTAAGATGAAGAAAATATTACTTGCTCCTATGTTATTTTTATCACTTTTATTTGCAGTGATTTGAAGGATTGAGGGACATCAGGAACGTGGGCCTGCGGTTGGTCCTGCATGCTGGGGAGATGGCAGGACAGAGGCATTCTTGGCAATGGGTAACCTTGAAGGCTGTGTGAAACCCATTTCAGCTGTCTCTCAGTGAGCCCCCGCATTAGAAACTGCTCCCAGAAACTACCCAACTGGGCCTCTTAGAGCCATTGTGTTGCAACACTGCTTTGTCAAATCCCTGCTCTTAAAGACATTTGCCAGAGATTACCCAGTCCTGATTCTCTTTCAGAGATTCCTAAATTTGCCAGAGTAAGTATTCTGAAAACAACACAATGACACACTCCTTTCTTTCTGTTTCTTTGGGCTGAGCCTTAAGACAGGACACAGATCCACTGACTTTTTGTGTACATGTATAGCATGGTGGTTAGGAGACTGGGCCTTGGGGTGAGACGAAAATGGGTTCACAGCTTAACTGTGCTACTCCCGAAGTAGGTGATCTTGGGAAAGCCATCCAGAGAATGGGACAAATTAATCTATCTCAACTATTGGTTGTGAGGATTGGATGAGATAATGTACACAGTGATTAAGCACGTTAAATTCTCAATCAGTGATATCATTGATAAAACTAAGCAGAGACTTTCTAAGAGTTTCCTTCTAGAATAAGGCATGAAGAATTTTTCCCTCTGAGCTTATGGATCTGGGAAACAAGGCAGAAATTCGTAAATTCCTTTGTTTATATTCTTCCCTTCTCTACCTCCCATATTGGTCTGGAGACAAACCGAGTTCAATTTCAACAAAAGCCTTAAATGCCCCATGGCATGAATTAGAAGAAAGCAGGCACTAATAGATGATTAAAGAAAATTTAAAAGACAAACCGAAATGCAAATATAAAGTATTTTATGTAGAAATGGGTTCCTAATTGATTCTAACTTTCACCAGCTTGAAGCTTGATAATCTGTCTTATCACCAGAGTAGTAAGAATGACAATAGGCATTATTTAGTTGAGTGCTTACATGTGTTAGGGTCTTTTCTAAGCAGATAACTAAGGCTTTCTTATTTAATCCTCAAGAGATTCTTAGGAGGTAGGTACATTTGATATTCTCCCTTTGAAGATAAGAAAATTGGGGCTTAGAGATAGTAACTAACTTATGGGGCCAGACAGCGGCTCAATGTATGGGAGAAGAGACCAACAGTTTGTGTTCTTGAAAATGTCAGTCTCACACAGTAGAGACTTTCATTGACTCCACCTTTTTTGTCCTCTAGTTCCAGGTAGCTAACAGAAAACTATATGCCCAGGAATATTTTTCTGCATAGCAGTAGCTGGACCATAAAGTACACTGAGCCAGAGAATGTGGGAGGTCAGTAAAACTCTTTGATTTGGCTCTAGTATTTCTCTTCCACTCTTCAAACCTTCAGAGCCAAGGACTTGGCTTCAGGTTCTCTTATTTTTTCCAAAGGAAATGCAGAGCAAAGCAACTATTCTAGCCCTGCCAATCACATTTATTCACTTCTTTAAAAAATGAACCTTCAGTTCCTTCTTTATAAAATTATTCCCAACAGATACATCAGGAAGAAGCCTGAACTAGATAATGTGCAAAGTACCAACCAACTCTGAAATTCTGGGATTCTGTGATTATGTAACTTATTGTTATATAAAAGATAAATGCATCACAGATTTTAAGGGAATCCAGAAATGTCATTTACTATTAGTACTTTCCTGAAATCCTTTTAGGCATTGATAGTTAAGAGTTGCATTTCCATGAAGCTGAGGAGACATTAGAAGGGAATGACCTTGAAGTGGCCTCATTTGGGTGGCTCCATGGTTGGCTGAGCACTCTTCTTTGACCACTGCCATTGGGTCCACAAGGAGTGGCTAGAGAGAGGGTTCAACTGAGAGGAGACATCATGGGGAAAGCAGGAGCTTGGAAAAGAAACCTGCCAGGGGTCAACTCTCAGCTCTGCTACTGATTCATACCGCCACCCTAACCTCTCAGTTTTCTCATCTACAAAGTGGAGACAACATCATCCTCTTCAGAGGGCTGCTGTGGGAATGAAGGCATCCACTTAGGTGCCAGCACATGCACACTGCCCATCTCGTGGTAAGCACTGTGTCACTGGCAACTGTTAATAGCAGTGGCATTGGTCAAAAAATCAAATTGCCCTGCCTGTTGAAAAGGCTCACAGTGTATAAAGCAGGACTGGTGGCGACTTTCATGGACATGGGATTTCACTTTCATCAGCAGTGACTTCCATGGATTTACAGGAACCAAACTAGGATGTAGTTAGGGCTATCTGTACTGTCATTTTGAAAATCATATTTAATTTTTTAATTGAATTTATTATCAATTGGAGTTACTGGTTATTACCAATTATAAAAAATTTTCTGAGAAGTAAAGTTAACCCAGATTGGCTTGGTCATCTTAGTGGTGACAGTTCATTCCTATGGCAAGTAGTTTAAGAATAAGGTGGCTGGAACATTGCAGAAGAACTGAACATCAATGGTGTGTATTGATGACTTTTAAGTTTCTTGAGATTCCAAACAGGGACAGATCTTGGGATCCCAAATATGCATTGCAGATCTCTAAGCAGCCCTGGGAGTTTATCATTTTTGCTTTAAATTTCTCTGGTCTTACAGATTATCCATTGAGTAATTGAGAATCTATAAACAAATATTAGAAGCTAGCCTCATCTCATTTATTAACTTACAAGTTTCCCTTGGTGAGTTTTCTTAAAACTTGGTTCCTATATATAATTTTACTCATGTAGCTCCCTGGGGAAGACCTATTCCCTGATCTTTGCAAGGAAAGCAAATGCTTCGTAAACTCATCCCTGTGACTGCAAATTCTAGGCAAGGAGGCAGCAGTGCTACTTACAGATAAGAGCCAGCACTTATAGAGTTAATGTGTCAAACTCACAAAATTAAAAAAATTTCCATGCAAAGAAGGAGGAGGACAAATGCCTGCCAGGCTGGTGCATTCATGGAATTGATGCCAATTCCAGACCTCAGAGAACTGGACACTTAGACGCTTCATTGGGATTGCTCAAGTATTGACATAGCCTTGTAAGCTGAGATCCTTCAAAGGAGCAAAAAGAAAAAAGACGTTTAGAGGAACGTTTGCAGGGAGGTTTCCCTTGGGTCCCAGTTGCCCAGCTGAGTTAGCATCAAACTCTTGCCCTGGAATAGGGTTGTGAGAGTTGAGTTTCTCAGCCTCACACAATGATTGCAGTCAATATGGAGACTGCCCAGTTTTCATTTGGAAGAAATTTACATTTGATCTCACCCTCACCCCTGAACTTCCACCCTCCGATCAACTTAACTCTTAGCATTCTGTGGCCCATATATTTGAAAAATGCCTTCACTGTTCTTTCCCCTGGCAGCTTGTCAATAAAATTTCTCTCTCAATCTTTCTTTCATCCCAAGCAAAACCCTCCTTCCTGAGTTCAGGTTGGTATCAATAAGGGGTTTGGAGGAAGCCATGGAAATGAATTCACACTAACAAGCAATTGGCTGATAGATTTGTGGAGCAGTTGTAACACTTTTTACAAACTCAAGCATCCCAGTTACACAGTTTCAGGGTTGAAAATTTAATGTTCTGAATGATGGCATTGAATTCACAAAGACCAAGGGCAAAACAGAAGATAATTACCTCCATTTCCTGTGCTCCTTAAGCTGTACCTGGAAGGGAACTGTTTGATGGTAAGGAAATGGTGCATCTGGGAATAGCAGATCATACTGTTAATATTCAGAGCTCCACAATCAGAATGGACACGAATTGTGGAAACCTCAGGATGGAAATGCTGGAAAGAGACCGTGAGCCCTCTCAGGGACTTCTCATTCCCAGGACTTGTTCCAGGACCTCCTGGGCATCCCTTCACAGGTTCCCAGGGATGGGCCTCCTGCTCCTGTTAATTCTACGTTTTCTTCTTCTCCCTACTCTCATTGCTGACTTAGGAGCTTCTTTTATTCTTTGTGAGCGTGAGGGAAAGTAGTACCCCTTGATGATGGAATTTTGGCATTGGAATAGCAAATGTTAAAAATTATTGAGGCTTACTATGTTTTTCTACTGCTCTAAATGCTTTATTTCATTCATTCATCAAGTATTTCTGGAGTGCTTCCCATGTGCCTGCCACTGCTAAGTGGTATTTATTTCATTCATTCATCTAGTGCTTGACTTCTTATGTGTCAAATCTTGTTATAAATGTTTTTCATTCATTCATTCACTCAACAAGAACGTATTAAGTGTTTCCTATGTTTTATATACAATTTGTTCATTCATTCATTCATTTTTCTGAAAGCCTCCTCTATGCCAAGCACAGATTTAGGCTCTGGGGATACAGTGATGACCCAGACAGAACCTCTGTCTTTATGGAGATGATACTCTGTTGGGGGTTTCCAGGCAAAACACAAATAAACAAACAAGAAAAAAGACAGTACATCAGATAGTACTGAGTCATATAGAAAAAAGAAAGCAGTGGAGGGGAATAGATGATGCAGGAGGTAGATAGTGCTGTAATTAGGCCTCATTGATGAGGTGGCATTTGAGCAGGGGCTTGAAGGATGTGAACAAGAAAGCCAGGACAAAATTAGCCAGAGGAAACCAAGACCCCGAGGTGTGAGCAGCTTCACATATTGAGAAAAAGGAAGAAAGGAAGAAGGAAGGAAGAAAGGAAGGGAAGAAGGACGGGAGGGAGGGAGGAAAGGAGGGAGGGAATGAGGGGAGGAAGGGAGGGAAGGAGGGAATGAAGGGAGGGAGGGGATGAGGGGAGGAGGAAAGGAGTGATGTGAACAAGGAGAGTGGTGTGTGGGACCAGAGGTAGCTGGGAGAGAGCGCTTGTGTGGGACCTTGCAGGGCTCTAGGAGCGCACAGGCTTTTACCCTGAGTTGGACAGGGAGCACACAAGAGAATTGTGAGCATAGGCATGACATGTTTTAAAAGCCTCCTCTAGTGATGGATATGGTAATTAGCTCAATTTAATCATTCCACATTAAAACATCACATTGTACCCCATAGATGACATGATAATTTGTCAATGAAAATAAAATGAAAGCACCCTCTAGCTGCTGTGTTGAAAATAGACTGGGACATCAGGGTGAACACCAGGGGACTAATTAAATGGCTACTGCAATAATCCAGGCAGGAGGTGATGGTGGCTCTGGCCCTGTGGTAATAACAGTGGAAGTGGTAAGAAGTGTGGTTACACTTTGAAGGTAGAGCCCACAGGATCTCCTGATGGACTGAATGTGGTACACAAGAGGAAGACAGAAGTCAATGATGACTCCAAAGACTTTTTCCTGAGCAACTAAAATGATAGAGCTGATATTTACTGAAATGGGGGGAAATTGCCCAAGAAGCTATTTAGGGAAGAGGTGAAATGAGAGTTTGGGTTTGCATATTATTAACTTAGAGATGCTTATGACAGATCTAACTTGAGAACTTGAGGGAAGCATTGGGTAAGTCTGCAGTCCATGTGAGAGCCCAGCCTAGAAACATTAAGGTGGGCTTAGGTGGCATTTCACATCACAAGACCAGACAAATGAACTGAGTGTTGAGTGTGGTTGGAAGAGAAGTCCCAGCACTGAGCTCTGGGGCATGCCAATGTCTAGGAAATGAGGAAGTATCATAAAGAAAAAGAGATCAAGATATAACTAGTGAGTCAGAAGGAAAACCAGAATACACTGTTATTCTGAGAACCAAGCAAAGTGATACTCCCAAAAAGGGGCAATTAACTATGTCAAGTACTGTGGATAGGCCAAATAAGATGAGGCCTGACAAATTTCCAATGGGATACTGTAGCAGCCTTAACAAGAGCTGTTCAGATGAGTGATGAGAAGACAAGATTGATTAGGGCATGGCAGGAAATAATGATATTTATGTATTTAGTTCCATGAGGGATATTTTATTGTTATTGCTGTTTTACAGATGAGAGAACTGAGGCACATGGAGGGTTGAACTCAGCTGGGACTGGAAGCTAGACAGTCTGGCTCCCGCTGGCATGCCCGTCAAGACGCTGTGTGCTTTGAACCTGAACGCTCTCAAACTCACCAGTGGTAGTGGAGAGAAGGTCATGGCATCTTAGGACAACAATAGCTAGTCAGAGAGAACAAGGGGAGGAGAGAGAATATGACTCCTCCACTCGTCCTTAATTCCATAGAGGGATGCTGGTAAAGAAAGCCATAGGAGCTGAGAGGAAACATACCCTTGGCTTTCTCCATAGCATTTTATAATTCTAGACGTTAATTCAGAATCTTTGTAATATGCTGATGTTCTTCCAAAAAGGCATGGTGTTAGATTGTCACTGATAATGGTGACACCAATGAGTCACATTTGGTGCTTACACAGAAGTGTCCTGTGAACTCTGTGCTCACAGAATTTATCCTTGACTTTGTTGCAGTCTCTTTGTGATGAGCAGTAGCACACTCATATTTTGGGTTTTGTTTGTTTGCTTGCTTGATGAACTTGCTTAGAAGTTGTGTTTCTATGTACTTGAACAGAATTTCAAATTGTGACCTGTTTTGGAGTTGAGAATGGAGACGGCCAGTCCCTCCACTGCAGGCCAGTTGGACTGGAAGTTTGGTGCATCCCAATGACCTTGCAGTCTTTCCTGGGGCAGGGCAGAGAGAGAGGGGGCCAAGGGAAAGCTTCCCCTTTTTTGCCTGTTGCTCCAACCTCATGGCTTCTTTCCTTAGAACCTGGAAGGGTGCTCCCTGGCAGCTACTCTCCAAACTCTTACCAGCTAACTTTGAGTTATCATTCACTTGGTGTTGGTGTGTAGCAGGGGGAATCTGGATTCTCGTCCATATGCTAGGAAGACAGAGGTAGCTAATGGAGAAAGCGATAGGGGGTGCTAAGAGGCAGCAGGAGCCCCAAAGATGAGCTTCCCTAGTTCACAATTTCTCCCCAGGTTGATCTTTCCAGGCACATGACAGGGCTACACACCTGACTGAAGTCAACAGTGACTGCAGTTAGCCCTTCTCAGAGAGGCAGGCAGCTCCTGCCAGATCCCCAAAGAACTCTTGTTCTCCTGCTCCTTTGGAAGGCTTTTCCATCTGGCTTCCCTGGGATTCAGGGTAAGGCAGGACTGCCCAGGATACAGGTAGTTACTTGTACTTTCCAGGCTTGAGAGAGAGGAATCAGCTGGGCAGAGGACCTAAGTCCCCAGCTCTGGTGAGCTGACATCCTGAGATCAGTGAGCTCTCTTTGGTGTTGAACTTTCAGTCGGGGCATTTTAAGTAATTTAAAAAAGATCTCATAATGGTGGATACAAGTCATATATTCAAGTCTATAGAATGTACAACACTGGCCAAGTGCAGTGGCTCATGCCTATTATCTCAGCACTTTGGGAGGCCAAGGCAGGTGGATCCCTTGAAGTCAGGAGTATGAGACCAGCTTGGCCAACATGACAAAACACCATCTCTACTAAAAATACAAAAATTAGCTGGCGTTGTGGTGGACAACTCTAATCCCAGCTACTTGGGAGGCTGAGGCAAGAGAATCACCTGAACCCAGGATGTGGAGGTTGCAGTGAGCCAAGATTGCACCACTGCACTCCAACGTAGGCAACAGAGTAAGACTCCTCAAAAAAAAAAAAAAAAAGGAATGTACAACACCAAGAGTGAACCCTAATGAGCACTACGGACTTTATATGATAATGACGTCAATATAAGTTCATTGACTTTAACAAATGTGCCACTCTGGTGGGAGATGTTGATAATTCAAGAGGTTGCGGGATTAGGAGGTGAGGATATATAGAAAATCTGTGTACCTTCTGCTCAATTTTGCTGTGAATCTAAAACTACTCTAGGCTAGGTGTGGTGGCTCATGCCTGTAATGCCAACAATTTGGAAGGCCAAGGTAGAAAAATTGCTTGAGGCCGGGAGTTTGAGACCAGTCTGGGCAACATAGCAAGACCCCATCTCTACAAAAAATAAAAAACAAATTAGCCAGGCATGATGGCATGTGCCTGTGGTTCCAGCTACTTGGGAGGCTGAGATAGAAGGATCTCTTGAGCCTAAAAGTTCAAGGTTATGGTGAACATGATCATACCACTGCACTCCAACCTGGATGACAGAGCAAGACCCCATCTCTAATAAATGAAGGAATGAATACATAAATAAATATAGGTACCCTAAAATTAAATTCTATTTTAAAAAGGGATCTCCTAGTGGTTATACAAATATTCTCTAACTATATGTTCAATTTTATTTTTTATCTATGTGGATTATACACACACACATACACTTAAAGTATCTCTCTTTCTTTCTCCCCCTGTCTCCTTCAAGAGAAAGCTTCTCTGAAATGGGCCTCAGTTTTCAAAATTAGTGATTCAAAGCTGAGTACACAGACCATTTTTGCAGGGTTCAGAGTCAGTCTAAAGCCAGAATTTCACTGTAGCCAGCAGAACTCTTCTACCAGGCTTTCTCTTCCCTGTCCTTATCTGCAAACTCAAAGCATTTTCATTGTCACAGGGAGGGTCCCCTTTAGGGGCATCCCAAATCAGTGTACTGTAATACTCCAACACACAGGATGAGTCAATGATTCTGTTAATCCCATCATCATGACACTCTGTTGACAAAGAATGAAGCCAAGGCTTGGAGAAGTAGCATGACTTGCTTTCTATCACACAGATGTTTTTAGGGAAAACCAGTTCTCCTCATTCTGAGAAATCTGCTCTTGCTATCATGCCCCCAAATAAATGCCTGACTGCTCCCTATGTAGAACTCATGAATTCATGGAAGGGGGAAAATTTCAAGCCACCAGCATCAAAGGGATGAGAGTTGACATGTAAATCCAGGGAATCTTACAGGACTGAAAACACTTGAAGACCTAATTTCTGAGGGTTAAGAGAAATGAAGAGCTTGTTTAGACTAAAAAAAAAAAAAAATGTGAATCAACTGGATCTGAAGCAAGCAAGCAGAATTGAGAGCTAAATTAGCAGACAGCCAGGGGAAGCTCCACTGCCTCCTTCAGGACAGCTCTTGCCTGATGAACTGATGCTTTGAGAGAAACCTGCTGCAGGCATGGAACATGTTCCAGCTATCTAGAATTCCTTGGTCATTTCTTCTAAAAGATATTGGTTCTATGGTGGATTATAAATATTTGAACCCCATATCTTAAAGATTTATTGCTTATGACAGACCTAGTATATTGTAGGTACTCAAGATTTTGTTGAATGAATGAAGAAGACCTATGCTAAACTAATACACCAATGATACATTTAAGTTAGAAAAATTTTAGCTGGTGTGTTAAGTTAAAATTAAAAAGTTAAATGCAACAGAAATTAATTTCTAGCCATTTATTCTATTTATAGGAAATCCACAGGAACAAGACGAAGAACACTTATTTCAATAGTAGTTCAAATGAAAAAGACTGGAGAGCTACAACTTACAAACTCAGTCAGTGCCAGATGTATGAAGCACATACTACAGAAATAGTATAGCTTCAGACTCTTTTAATAGAATAGTTTCTAGATCAAGGCTGGACTTCATTATCTTGTGCTTTCAGGTGATTAAACCTTAACCTGGAGAATTGGAGTTGATAATTAGGTGTCACATCTTAAGAGCAACACTGGTAAACTAGGCCATGTTCATGGATAGACAGATGGTTAAAGGTCTAAGTGCCACCAGACGTGGTGACTTACACCTGTAATCCCACCACTTTGGGAGGGTGAGGTGGCATATCACAAGGTCAGGAGTTCGAGACCAGCCTGGCCAATATGGTGAAACCCCGTCTCTACTAAAAATACAAAAATTAGCGGGGTGTGGTGGCATGTGCCTGTAGTCCCACCTACTTGGGAGGCTGAGGCAGAAGAATCACTTGAACCCTGGAGGCAGAGGTTGCAGTGAGCCAAGATTGCGCCGCTACACTCCAGCCTGGGTGACAAAGCGAGACTCCATCTCAAAAAACAAACAAACAAAAAGGTCTAAGTGCCATAACATATGGCTTGAAAGAACCCAGTATGTTTAGCTAGAAGGGATAATTGATCATGACACAGGTAGTGATTGATACTTTGAATATCATCAGAATTTTATGACTACGAAGCAATACCAATAATGTACCACCAGAAGAGCTGGAAGAGTAAAAGGTAGTATATGCAGCATGCAAGTCTCTGCTCTCATCACCCAACAGGACTTAAGGTTTAAATAAAAATGTTTTACAAACCACTGTTTGCCATAAACAAGGAACCAAGTTATTCTTGCCCACAAATAAAGATCATACACATGTAAAGATCATATACATGTTACTAACCCAAATAATTATGGTCTTGGCAAAAATGTTAGATAATTTCACCAGGATTTTTTTTCTATTGCTTTGAATCATTAATAGAAATTTTAATGGCAGTGAAAGCAATAAACAGAGAAATAAATGTTCCTTTCCTTTGGACGATGATTTATTAATATTCATTCACAGTACAGCTTATTCTCCTTGGGTATGAGTTTTTAATCACTTAGGAATTTTCCAAACCATATTTTATTCATCTTGTGTATTTCTACTTGTTTTTAAGGAACTTTATCAAATTTGTTTTGTTCTATGAATTTCCTTAACATGCTAGGATATTAACACTATGAAGAAAATGAGATTAATATTGCACTCACAAAAAAAAAAAATGAAGTTAGTATTTGCTTTTGTGGACTCCCAGATTCTTCTTTCTTTCTTTCTTTTTTTATTTTAGAGACAAGGTCTTTCTCTGTTGCCCAGGCTATAGTGCCACAGGATGATCATAGCTCACTGCAGTTTCCAACTCGTGGGCTCAAGCCATCCTCCTGCCTCAGCCTCCCAAAGTGCTGAGATTACAGTCTGGAGCCACCACACTCACCCTAGATGTTTTTTTACTATTTTTTTTTTAACCATCTGAAGTTTTATTTTCTTTCTAAGCATCTTTGTTTTACCCCTTTCATTATGGATACTTTTTTTTTCTCTCATTAAGGGAAAAAATTGAAGAAAAATTCAAGTTGATTAATTCTGTTGTTTACTAGTCATGTAACCTTGAACACATTGCTTAATCCTATTTCATAGGATTCGATTTTCTCAGGTATAAAATCCTTCCTTTGCCTAAGTTTATGTAGTTGTGACTGTCATCTTAGTCCCCTTAACAGTTCTCCTCTGTTCATGAATTCAACTGAAGGCACTTACTCTTCCCTTCCTACTTTCCTCCCTCCCTTATTTCCTTTCTCCCTTATTTCCTACCTTCCTTCCCTTGCATCTTTCTTGAAAAATCTCTCCTGACTCACTCACTTTCATATCCTATATGGCCAACCTTGTACTTCCGATTATATTCTTGGCCCTACCTCACCACTGGAACTCAAAATCTTGGGTCATCTTGTGGTTCCTGGACATCCTTGGCCAAGAACTTGGGCGTGAGTACCATGTGCTTTCTACCCTCAACCTCAGGCCCCCCCTGTTTACTCCTGTTCTGGCCTTTTCCTACCTAGGCTGGACAACAACAAGGAAGGTCAGAAAGTGACATTCAACCTGCAATAATGCCAGAGAGCACTTTTAGAAACTTAAAGCCTCTCATCAGCTCTATCGTTACAAACTAGTCTCCATCCTAAGATGTGGTGTATTTTAAGACAGCATAAATTTTAAAAATGTTTTTAGAGGAAAAATAATAAATGTGAACTTAGATTTATAGGGCATTGAATTTCAGAAACATCAAAATGTTCTCTTTAAAGAAAATTGTGTCTTAGAATTTGGGAAATGCTGCTTCCTTGTGCACCCAGAGACAGTAAAGGCTGGTTTGGTAGGCGATATCAGGAAATAGCCTTTGTTTCTCCACCATGGCCCCTCGACAACTGAGTGGCCCCTTCACCAGAGCTTGGTGACATCTTGGGCAGATCTTAAAGAGATTTGGTCAACTTTCAGATATTAGCAAATCCAGTATGATCCAAACCAAAACTTCACTCTCTCATCCAACAGAAGCTTTTCCCTTTTCTCCCCCCACCGCATTTCCTGCCTCTAACCTGCTCTTTGCTGCTCTTGGTTTGGTCCAGGGACCTGTGGTTCTGCTAACTGTGGTTTGCCCTGAGCTGTGTAATGCTTTCTCTCACTGCCTATGTACACATACTGGAAATTTCCCAGGGGACCCTTTTGTGGATTATTTAGGGATATCTCCCTACCTCCCAACAAACAACTCTCTCAGATCTATGTGGCTTTGCATGAGGACACCATCCCTGACAGGGATGATGGGCTTTTAGATGATTTCTTAGGGTGCCCTGAGCTCTCCCTGCCTGCTCCCAGGCTCCTGTCCCTGTGGCAGGCATCCCACTTGGCTCTGGGCTTTCTCAAACTGGGAGATTGTAGGGCACTCCCATGGCTGCCCGCTCTTATCTCCCTGCCTGGTGGGGCTTCAGCCAGCTCCCTGTCTTTGGGCTGTTTCAGGTCCCAGTTTCAGGACCCTCAAACTCAACGGCCACATTTCAAGCTCTCCCAGGGACCCTCCTGTGCCCTGTGCAGCCACAGCCTGGGGGAGGCTCACGAGTGTCGGCAGCTCAGCCCGTACTTGGCCAGCAAGTGAGTGCCAGCTTCCCCTTCCAGAAAACAGCCCGCATCTGGTGGTTCTCCAAGACCCTTCTTCACTTTCCTTTAGCGGGATTGGAGGCAGGGAGGAGGAAAAAGGTAACACTGCTCTTTCTAGTTCTATACATTCTCTTCAAAGACATATTCCTTCTCTTCCAAGAGCCACTACCCTTGTCGGAGGCATAGGTGGTTGCTGGACCCATGTGTTCCAGACCCACGTGTTCCACTCTGTCTAGATTCAAGGTGACCATGGCCGACCCTTCTCTTCAGACTATGGAGGGCACTTGTTATCCATGACACTCAGTTTCAGGACCCTCAAACGCAAGGGCTACATTTCAAACTCTCCCTGGGAGAGCTTGAAATAAGACACAGGAGGAGTCTTGTTCCACCAGTCCCACTTGTTCAACTCCACAAACTTGAAGCATGTGCCACACACCAGGCACGAAGTTAATGCTCGGATTACAGAGATGGGCAAAGCATAAGTCATGCTCTCAGAGACGCAGAGCCCTGGTAGAGATCAGAATGGACCAATGCACAGAAAAGCAGCGAGGCAATAGTTAAGGACAGTCTCCAAGGCCTGGGGTCCCAGCTGTGAATTCTCGCATAGCCTCTTCCTAGCTTCCCAACTTTGGACAAGATACTTTAACTCTCTGCACCTCCATTTCATTTTTGTCTTTGTTTTTTGAGACAGAGTCTTGCTCTGTCGCCCAGGCTGGAGTGCAATGGCACAGCTTGGCTCACTGTGAACTCTGCCTCCCAGGTTCAAGCAATTCTCCTGCCTTAGCTGTCTGAGTAGCTGGGATTACAGGCACCTGCCACCATGCCAGGCTAATTTTTGTGTTTTTTAGTAGAGACGGGGTTTCACCATGTTGGTCAGGTTGGTCTTGAACTCCTGACCCCAAGTGATCCACCCGCCTCGGCCTCCCAAAGTGCTGGGATTACACACGTGAGTCACCACGCCCTGCCTGTGCCTCTATTTCTTCATCTGTAAAATAGAGATAATAATGTCATCAAGGTATTGTGATGATCAAAGAAGTTCAAATGGAAGCCTCAGGACAGAGCCCGGTACAGAGCAGAGTTATTTTATTGAATACCAACTGCAGTGCTGTCTGTCCTGTCCTGCAGGCTTCAGCTCCTGGGCCTGGGCTTTCGTCTGCCTTTCTTCTAGGCTCCAGCTGCCCCTTCACTTGTGTCTCTGGCTGTGCTCTGGTTTTTCTAGCTCATGCGAATGGGCTGAGAGCACCCAACTCAACAGCACATACAACTGTATGGCTTTCCTCTTTTTTATTAGAATATTTGTTGTAATTCCACATCTCTGAGTGCCTCATACCTCATCTTCCCTGTTAGTTTCTCCCAATGGGTGCATTTGAAATGCACCTATCACCCTTTGAAATCTCCTTTCTTAAAATATGAGATGCACATCTAATTTTGCCTTCTGATCCCTTCAGTGCACTCATATTAGGTTCAGAGCAGCATCTCTCGTGTCACTTCCTGTCTCTCCTGAGAAATAGAGAGTAAAACGAGTCAACATTTATCACGATTACATTTCTAGAAGCTCTCTATCCTGAAGTGACTTTTCAACACTATAGAGGTTGTTTAGGAAACAGTAACTGCAATGGGATATTAAGATGATACTCTTCTGTGTTGAAATTTGAGTGATGCCCCCAAAGCTGAAAACTACCTCAAAGGGGATTCGAGATCATCTTTGTAGGGGTGGCCCAAAACTTGTTGTGGCTACCTCCTTCAAGGATGTAAAAGAGAAGACTAGAAATTTAGGAGGAGGTTGAAGAAACCAGTGGCAAGGATTGGTTTGAAAAGCATTGGCAGAAGCTAGGCATTCCTGCCACCTCCACCCCAGCCCCTGGCATGGGGAAAGGGGCATGGGTATTTCCTCCTCACTTTAGATAAAGCAAGAGAGGCCTCAGAGACCACTCAGAAAGATTTACCTGTGTGGCTCAGAACTGGGTGGGTACAGAGACTGATATGGATCTTCCAGTTGTAAAGCCCAAGGGGAAGATTGTGATTGGAGCCTCCCTTGCCAGGGAGCAGAGAAGAGACAGGGCTTGAGAGATGAAGGCACCCCCAGAGAGAGAGGGGAGTACCAGGAGCTGCAGGGGCAGGCAGGTGAGTGGGCAGATGGATGAGACTTTGCCTATTTTATTTATTTTAAAAACAATTATTTATTAATTTTTTAGAGACAGGGTCTTACTTTGTTACCCAGGCTGGAGTGCACTGGTGCAATCATAGCTCACTGAAGCCTCCAGCTCCTGGTTTCAACTGATCCTCCCACCTCAGCCTCCCGAGTAGCTGAGACTGCAAGTGCTCACCACCATGTCTGGCTAACTTATAAATTTTCTGTAGAAACAGGATCTCACTATATTGCCCAGACTGGTCTCAAACTGTTGGGCTCAAGTGATCCTCTACCTTGGCCTCTCAAAGTGCTGGGATTACGAGCATGAGCCACCATGCAAAGCCATTGCCTGCTTTAGAACTGCAGGTAATGATGTTAAGTGAGATGTCAAAGGAAGACTCCAACAAATGCAGAAGAGTGCTGCGCAGGAGAAAGAATCAGACTAACACCAAAACTCACGGTGACAACCAGGTGAGCCCTTTGTTGTGGCTTTCCTTTCTTCTTTCCACCCTTCTCCAGTTCTGGGGGAGCTGGAATGAGGGAGGAGTGGAAATAGTGATCTAGCCAACCACGAAGCTACCCCACTGCTGGCGCCTAGTCTTGTATCAGGTCCAACCCAGTGGGAAGAAAGGAGTTTAAATTGTATGACAAATTTGAGTTTTGAATTAAACTGGACATTTTTATTATCTGAGAAATGAGGCTATTTGGTAATTCTGTAAAACCTGCCTGGGATTTCATTCAGGAGCAAAGCAGAAGCGTTCAACTTAGCACACAAAAAAGTAATTGCTTTCTGCTTGTACTCTATTGAGTCCAACTAATTTAATGAAACAGTGACTCGGTAATAAGAAAGCAGAGCCCGTGGCCTCTGTCTGGAGGGCCTGTGGACACACAGGACGATTTGGTTGTAGAATTACAAATATAATTTTCACATTAAGAAGTTTCTTTATGGCAGCAACCCACCCCCAGAGTGATGGCTTTTTAATTCTCTTTCCTTTTAGTTTCAGCCTGATGCTTTGGTCATCCATCATCATGAATAGAAGATGCTGTTGGGCCAGGGTAAATTCCTCTTGCCACGCTCAGCAAAGGGCCAAGCACATGGACATGACAAGCACAGGAGAAACTGCCACAAGGATGAACTGAAGCTAAGAGGAAAGCTTAGCTATCCAAGGCTGGAGATCGGACTCTACAGTGGGGAGTACCCTGCCTATAAATTCAGCACTTCAAGATAGGGGATCGGGAGGAGGCACAGAAGTGAGCAGGTGAGCAACGGCTCAAGGGAGGCCCTGTGGAATCTGAAAGGCTGGAGTAAGTAGAAGGGGGATGATGGGAGGAGAGACAGGGTGGAAGTGGAAGCCAGTACAGACAAGAGATCTAAGAAAGTTAGAAGAGCTCCGATGTAGGATTGTCAGACCAAGCAAATAAAAAACCAAACACCCAGTCCTTTCTTTTACCTAACCACCCTACTCTAGAGGGCTTGTTGGACCACAGGAGGGAGAAGCAGTATCTTTAGAATTTGCTACTGTGGCCAGAGTCACCAAAATTAAATAAAGAGAGTGAAACTGTGTGGAAATAGATCATTTTTCACAGGAATCTGAAAACCCAAACTTCAGCAGTATTAAGATGGATCAACTGTTATTACCAGGAAATAAAGTTATATTGAAGAAACATCGTGTGCTTTGGTAATGTCAGGGACATTAGAGATAGCAAATGTATCTGACTCACTTTGAAGAAATATGGCTTAGATAGAAATGACTAAGGGACACCCGATAACAATGTAAAAAGCCTATTAAAAAGTAAGTGCATCCAGTCTTTAATTTAATTTTGACTCAAGTAATGGGGTAAATTTATTCTTTGTGCAACACATAATTTTCAACTTTTATTACACAAAGATGACAATTCAATTTAAATTGTGAGAGTATGTTTGCTTGGCACAGTTAATTCTGGTGATATTTACTGTTTGCTGGATCTCCCAAAAGGTGGAGCATCTTGAAAAATGTGTTCCCGTGATTTCAAACCACTTTCAGATCCTTGCTAGTAAGCAAGAGTCGACCTCTCGTCATCCAGAGGTTTTCGAAACACTGACACAAGCAAGTGCTGATTTGGTGGCGGTATCAAAAGTGTGATTTTTCATATCAACAAACCCATATGCAAAAAGAAGTTCTTACTGCCACCTTGAGGGGCCCCATCATGGGCACTTCCCAGCTTTAGTCATGTGATGCCAGCACTAGACATGTTCTTAGAAGGAAATAAAACTGCTCTCACCTCCCCAGTATTTGAAGGCCTAAAGCACTGGATGATTTAGCATAAAGTGCCTTAGTTACTCCGCCTTCCCCCATCACCACCCCTGGCTCAGATGAGCCATCAGCATCTTGAGAAATGATGCTCTGTGTACTCTAGGAAAACAGGTAACAGGACATCAATGAATAAATCAAGAAGCATTTCAGAATGCAAACGCACACTGCTGGAATGAAGGCAAGAACTGAAATGTATTGTGGGGATCTAAAGAGAAACTCAAAGCCCAGATAAGTGAAGTCATTTGCTCAGGATCAATCCAATGGTACCAGAGAGGGGTTCCCAAAACTTGGACTGTAAACATTAAATTTGTATTTATATTCAGTATACTCTCCACATCTAGCTTCAAAGTCCAGGTTTTTTTTTTTAAGTTGGCTTTTCTTAAACTGAAGTGCATCTTTTGTGTTGTTATCAGTGCCTTAAATTGTAAGTCTTTCTGCATGAAAAAATAAAGTGATTTCTCTAGAAGATTCTCTCATCAGGAGTCCAAAATCGTTAGCTCTTCATAATCCCAAAGCCATCATTTTGGGAGCTGAGGCAGGTCGCGATGTTGATTTGCTTTCTCCTGTAGTGCCTGACTTTGGCCTTCTCATGTGTCTGGAGCTGTTTCTTTCTTTTCGGATTCTAAATGTCCTAAAAGCAGAGCAGAAGCTTGGGAGGTCAAATAGCAAATCTCTTTCTCTCCATTTGTGCTCCAAAGTGCTCTTCTGAAGGGTGGAACAAGCCCTTCTCCTCCCTCCTTCCTGCGCTCGCTGAGAGGGAGCTGGTCTCAGTAAAAAGCATCAGCAAAGTGAGTGGGGGCAGGGCTAGGAGAGCCGGGCGCCCACAGAGCACACCACACATGAGGCCAAGAGTGGACACCAATAGAAGACTAAGGGTCATCTCTTCCAGGACAACTAAGGATGGATTTGCCTTTTTGAAAATTTGAGGTTGGACTTGCAATAAAAGAAATAAGAGAATTTGTCATTGAATTGGGAACTTGCGTAGGGGAAGGAGAACCGGAGCCCCCAGCTCAAGGCTGCACAGTGGGCTTGACTCTCTGGAAAGGAGCGTTCTCAGCGGGCAAAGATAACTGCTGGCCTGCACTACTCACAGGCTCCTAGCCATACCTCCCTACCAGACTTTCCAGAGAAAGTCACTCATTCACACTGCGGTATGCAATTCCTTTGTTTCTTTCCTTTCTTGCTTTCTTTTGTTTTTCATTTTTACAGTTTATAATTGGTTTAAATTGTGTATTCTTTTAGAAAATATAATACAAACACATGAGAAAAATACAAACAGGGCAAAAGGAATACAGCAAAAATTATCTTCCTTCCATCTCTGTCTTCTTACAAAAGTTCCCTTTGGAAGGCTAACCACTGCTACCAGTTTCTAGTGTATCTTTCCAGAGATACTATATGTGAAAGTATCTATTTATCTATGTCCTCCATAGATGCAAGCATTATGCACCTTTTGCACCTTGCTGTTTAAAAAACATGCTTTCTAAAACACTACCCACTTAAAATACTTTAATAGATCCTGATTATCTGCAAAATAAAGCCCGAACTTTTCCTGGTATGAAACATCCTTTATAATCTCCCAAATGAGTATCTCCTTCCAGTCTAGTGATCCCCTCCCTCCCTCCCTCCAGCTTCTTCCTCTTCCCCACACTCCACCCTAGGTTTCAACAGCATAGATCTTAAATTATTCTCATCATTTAAGACCCAGCACATCTATTGTTTCTGCTGTGAAGCCTTCTCCAAATTTCTCAATCATATTGACCATTTCCTCTAAGTATGCTTCTTAGCAAGTTCTGTATTCCAGTGGGTGGTTTAGTTATTTTCTGAACACTCTTGAAATACTATTGTTGGACAAGAGAGACCATAGGAAACAACATGGTCTCTGCCTCAAGGAACTTAAGGTCTAGCAGAGAAAAGTCGACAAGTCATGGCAGTAGTGAGTGATCAGTGCTGGTGCTGGGAACACAGCAAAGAGGGTGCACACGCAAACTGGGAAGGCCAGTTGGAGAAGTTCTTGGGGGAGGCGGAACATAAGCTGCTAGCTGAGGATCTAGAAGGAACTCACAATAAAAAATAAGAGAATTTGTCATTTAATTGGGAACTTGTGTAGGGAAAGGCAAAAAGGAGTCCCCGAGCTCAAGGCTATACACAGTGGGCTTAGCTCTCTGGAAAGGAAAGCTCTAAGTGGGCAAAGGTTCCCACTCACCTGCACTGCTCATGGGCTCCCAGTCAGACCTCTCTACCAGACTTTCGGGAGTAATTCACTCATTCACACTGCAGTAAGCAATTCCTTTCTTTTCTTCTTTCCTTTCTTTCATCCCTCATTTTTACAGTTTATAATCGGTTATATTTTACAGTTTCTAATTGGCTAGAGCCATGTGAAGAGTTATAGAGAATGGAAAAGGTCAAAATGTTCCCAGGTGGCCATGCTACACAAAGACAAAGGCATATGCAAAAGTTAAGAGAGCACCAGAATTCATGAGACCTCAGAGATGAATCAATATGGCACAAGGCTAGAGCTTTGCCAGGGTAGAGTCATCAGAGAAAGTCTGTAACAAAGTGGTCTTCAAATGACAGGTGTGGAGGTAAATGACTCAACAACTTTGACAACTGGAGATTTGTAATCTTTAACCTCCAAGTTGCTGCAGTCTCTAAAGATTTAAGAGGATTTGGGGAAGGCCAAGGGATGTCACTCAACATAATTACTTTTGAGTATTAAAGCCATGGATTTTGACAAGCACTGCCAGGGAATGTCTGAGGGTTTGTGTTTTAGTGAATTACTCTGTAAATCAAGACATATATTATTAATGCTAAGAATGGTAGTAATTAACCTATACTGAGCTCTCACCCAACTTCCAGCACTATTTTTAGGACTTCACATGTTAGAATCTATTTAATACCAACTACTTACAGGGTGAGTATGCTATTATTATCTCCACTTTTTAGATGAGGAAACCAGGTACTGATAAGTTAAGAGGCTTTCTCAATGTCACAGAACTCGCTTGCAGTGGAGTCAGGATTAAAACCCCAGTGGTCTGGTTTGGAGCCGATGTTCCTAACCACAAGGCTCCACTGCCTCTCCCCAGCTTCAGTGGGCAGTGTTTGAGTGAGCACACTGGCCAGCCTCGAAATCCAACATTTGCTGTTCCAGAGAACCATTCTGCAAATCCAGGGCAGATGGTCAGGAGGTGGAGTCTGCTTAACCTACTCTTGGCATCTCAAGGCAGTCATTGCTGGAAATAACGATTCGGGGAGTTTAATTAACAGCACACTGCAGGAATGCCAAGAACAACGGGTAATCCGTGAGTGGATGCCTTGGGGTGGAACATCAGAATTGAAGAGCCTTCCCTGCCATCTTTCAAGCTGCTATGGATTGCAACGAGCAGAGCTGCACTTGCTCGGTTTAGGCAGCAGAGGAGTCTAGATTAATTACACAGATGCATGGCTTTGCTCAGAAAAAGTCAGTGGATGGTTTGATGTAGTGACTTCTGCAACCATAAAATTGGGAGATATACGGTTATCTCTGTGCTAAATGGGGCTCTGAAGAGATTAACCTCACATACAAAGTGAAAATCATATGAATGAATTTCATCAGGTGGGGAAAACTCCTCGTCATACTTGCAAATAGCGGTTTCATGCCAAGGATGCTGGCTTCAAATGTGAAACTATGGAAAAGTTTTCTTGAAAGAGTGCCCATGGGGCTGTGAGACAAGTATGGGTTTTGAACATGCAGAAGATTAAAATTCGAGGTCAATGCCTTAGAAAGATCTCTGAATACATAAAGCTTTAGGGAGGGAGCAGTGGGGGTTCTGTTTATTTTACGGTCAAGATGTATCTTTAAAGTGAATGCATTTTATGCTGTCGACCCAACTGCAGACTTTATCGCCCACTTCCTCCAGGGGAGAGTGAGAGTAAGGCCAGGTTTTGAGTGCAGGCCGGGTTGTCCTTGGGGCCAGAACACATCGCTGGCTCACTAGCCTTTCTCGCTAGTACTAGGAATGAGCTCCATTTCTGCAATCTGCATGGTGACCACTTTAGGAAGGTGACTGCAGAAACTGAAAAAGCACCGTATTTTGAGTATAGAGAAATGTGTTCAAGTCACAGCTCTCCAACTGACTAGTGATAAGGCGTTGGGTGAGTCAACATCTCTGAGCCTCACTTAGTCATTTGTGAATGGGCTTATAATCTTATCCCTGAGACATGTTGTAAAGATAGAGACAGTGGTATATGAGGGCACCTGGAAGCCATAAAGCAACATGAGATGCTGGCTAATGTAGTTAGCAGAATTCTGAGGTGTCATTTACTTGATATCTGTCTTCTACCTTCAGCCTCTTAAATATCCCATTTGCTTTTTGGTTTTTACTTTTTTTTTTTTTTTTTTTTTTGAGACAGAGTCTCGTACTGTCACCCAGGCTGGAGTACAGTGGCACAATCTTGGCTCACTGCAATCTCTGCCTCCTGGGTTCAAGCAATTCTCCTGCCTCAGCCTCCTGGGTAGCTGGGACTATAGGCATGTGCAGCCATGCCCTGCTAATTTTTTTGTATTTTTAGTAGAGATGGGGTTTCACCATGTTGGCCCAGATGGTCTTGATCTCCTGACCTCATAATCCGCTCTCCTCAGCCTCCCAAAGTGCTGGCATTACAGGCTGCTTTTACTATTTTTTATTATGCTAAAATATACATAACAGAAAATGTTATCCCTGTAACCATTTTTTATATTATATTTGTAAATTGTATTGTATGTCCTTAGCCCATTTTTTGATGGGATTGTTTTTTCCTTGCTAATTTGTTTGAGTTCATTGTAGATTCTGGTTATTAGTCCTTTGTCAGATGTATTGATTGTGAAGATTTTCTCCCACTTGATGGGTTGTCTGTTCACTCTGCTGACTATTCCTTTTGCCATGAAAAAGCTCTTTGGTTTAATTAAGTCCCAGCTATTTATCTTTGTTTTTATTACATTTGCTTTTGGGTTCTTAGTCATGAAATTCTTGCTTAAGCCAATATCTAGAAGGGTTTTTCCAATGTTATCTTATGAAATTTTTATAGTTTCAGGTCTTAGATTTAAGTCGTTGATCTATCTTGAATTGATTTTTGTGTAAGGTGAGAGGATCCAGTTTCATTCTCCTACATGTGGCTTGCAAATTATCCCAGCACCATTTGTTGAATAGGGTGTGCTTTCCCCACGTACGTTTTTGTTTTCTTTGTTGAAGATCAGTTGACTATGAGTATTTGGATTTATTTCTGGGTTCTCTATTCTGTTCCATTGGTCTATGTGCCTATTTTTATACCAGTACCATGTTGTTTTGGTGACTACAGCATTACAGTATAGTTTGAAATCAGGCAATGTGATGCCTGCAGATTTGTTCTTTGCTTAGTCTTGCTTTGGCTATCTGGGTTCTTTCTTGGTTCCATATGAATTTTGGGATTGTTTTTCCTAGTACTGTGAAGAATGATGGTGGTATTTTGATGGGAATTGCATTAAATTTGTAGATTGTTTTTGGCAGTATGGTCATTTTCACAATATTGATTCTACCCATCCATTAGTATGGGATGTGTTTCCATTTGTTTGTGTCATCTACGATTTCTTTCAGCAGTGTTTTATAGTTTTTTATTTGTAGAGGTCTTTCACCTCCTTGCTTAGGTATATCCCTAAGTATTTTATTTTTTTGCAGCTATTATAAAAGGAGTTGAGTTCTTGGTTTGAGTCTCAGCTTGGTCACTGTTGGCGTATGGGAGAACTACTGATTTGTGTACATAAGTTTTGTATCCTGAAACTTTGCTGAATTCTCTTATCAGTTCTAGAGGCTTTTGGAGCAGTCTTTGGGGTTTTCTAGATATACAATCACATCATTAGCAAATATTAATAGTTTGACTACCTCTATTGATCTAGATACCCTTTATTTCCTTCTCTTGTCTGATCACTATGGCTAGGACTTCCAGTACTATGTTGAATAGAATGGGAAGAGTGGGCATCCTTATCTTTTTCCAGTTCTCAGAGGGAATGCTTTCAACTTTTCCCATTCAGTATTACGTTGGCTGCAGATTTGTCATATATGGCTTTTATTACATTGAGGTATGTCCCTTCTATGCTGATTATTCTGAGAGTTTTAATTATAAAGCACTGTTGGATTTTGTCAAATGCTTTTTCTGCATCTATTGAGATGATTATGTGACTTCTGTTTTTAATTCTGTTTATGTGGCATATCGCATTTATTGACTTGTGTATGTTAAACCATCCCTGCATCCCTGGTGTGAAACCCACTTGATCATGGTGGGTTATCTTTTTGATATGTTGTTGGATTTGGTTAGCTAGCATTTTGTTAAGGGTTTTTGCATCTATGTTTATCAGGGATATTGGTCTGTGGTTTTCTTCTTGGTTATGTCCTTTCCTGGTTTATTGCTGGATTCTGTGTGTAACTTTCTGAGGAACCACTACTGTTTTTCATAGCAGCTATACCATTTTGCATTCCCACCAGCAATCACAAGAGTTCCAATGAACATTCTCATGAACAATTGTTCATTTCCATTTTTGATAATAGCCATCCTAATGAGTGTGAAGTGGTAACCCCATTTGCTTTGAAGGATGTCAGTTGCATCTCTGTGTGGCAAGAAACCCAAGAGTAGATAAGGTTGCTTGCCTACCACGGGAGCTCTGGCATACCAAGGAGCATATCTGGCACCAGGAGCCTTTTTTGCAAGAGTTTTTATCCAAAGCAAAATGGTTTTCCAGGGCAGAACTGGGAACAGAACTTGATGTCTTCATAGTCACTTGATGATTCTGTCCATTTATTCATTTATTCATTCACTCAATCATTCATTTAATAAATAATTACATAATTATTTTGGTAGTAAGGAGCAGGAAGAAATTGTGCTAGATGCTGTGGTGATTATATTTTAGATATATTAAGAATAATACCTATCCCATTCAGAAATATTTTCTAAAGCTAGAGAGATAAGACTAAAGCCCAGGTTTCCAAGATAGTGATCAGTCAGGCTGGATGAGGCAATAGTCCTCTAACTTGTGGGAGAATGGGTTTAAAACAAGGACAGGCATTTGCAAGGAAGCTCTCCTTTCTTATAGCTCACTGAACAGTCTAGTCACTTGATCAGGCTGTGAGATTTGAACACAGTAAAACAAGTGTCAAGAAAACCTGATTAGATAAGCTCTGACTACTCACGCAGTCCTTATATTGTGATAACCTCCCACAAAGTGTCACATCCAGTCTGTGTGCAATGAGAGATACTACTGACTTGGAACTTGAGAGCCAGGCAGGAGTGTGAGTATTCAATTTCAATCTGGGAAAATTCCAGAGGACTAAATTTGGAGAATTTATGAACATGATAATGTGGACGAAATTGGATTTCATTGAGAAACACAGACTTTTTTTCTATCTCATACTGGGACATTTCAACTATATTAAAGGGCAAAGAGCAAGAGATGGAAAAACTGGCTAGAGTGGAATTCACAGATACGATTTCCACATAAATGTTTATTCCACTCTGGTTAATGCTGAAGCCTCCAGAGTTCAGAAGTAAACAAGACTCAGAGAGAATATCATTTCCTGAAGTCATGTTCACTTCTATTGCCTGGATACCCTCCAATGTCACAGCAAGAAGCAAGACCAATCTCATCTACTTAATCAGGGGGAGTAAGTAGCATTTTCTAGATCTGGGTAGAGACTTGCAAAAAGAGCTTCCCAGTCATCGTGTGTGTCATCATATCATGGGCTGAAT
This sequence comes from Cacajao melanocephalus, assembly GCA_963573385.1. Taxonomy (NCBI): domain Eukaryota; kingdom Metazoa; phylum Chordata; class Mammalia; order Primates; family Pitheciidae; genus Cacajao; species Cacajao melanocephalus. Next base: position 25,289 of record CAUYLG010015251.1, read on the forward strand.
TTAAGATTAAATATGATTGCACTAAACTCTCCACAACTAGATTGTCAATAACTTTATATTCCATTCCACATATATTGAATGAGGTGGTGCACTCCATTTAATACCTTACTTCCATTTTTATGCATATAGAAGTACTTTGCAGAAGTAATGTCTTAAATATACATAAGGGCTTTTTGCGTAAGGATTGTAATGTTCAGAATTTTTGTGTTGGGTGTTGCAAAACCTTTGGCTGTATCTGGGTTCCCCTGCTCATACAGCAGGATGCCAGGATCTTGAAGGGAGGGAGAGGGCTAGAGACTAACAACCACCCTGCAACCCCTGTAAGTGAGGAGGAGTCATTTGGTGCTTAAAAAATCTCTGTTCTCTATTTGCCCCTGACTCTCTTCTATTTTTGATTCTGAGCCATAAGCAAAATCTCTCCCAACTCTGACAACTTCTCTTCTTGTCCATGGCTTAGCAAGCTGGACCTGTTCTTCTATGTTCTGGATCTAGCTTCTAGCTGCAACCCCCACCACCATCTGAATATTCAACCTCATCCCATTAGCCTGGTCCCATCTCAGATTAATCCGACTGCCATTCTCAGCAGGGAGAGCCTAAACTTCTCTTAATACACATACAGAGCTCACATACTTTAGAAAGATTTTTTAATATCACAGCATTTTAAAAGAATGTGTAAGGCACTAGTTAAGCTTAAGATTAAATTAAACATAATCCTGCCACAAAGCATCTAGCTAATTGAGATGACGGTCTGAAAATGAATGCAGGATTCAGTGCAGTTACTACAGGAGTTTGTGGAGGACAGAAGCTATGTAAGTTACTATATAAAGGAATTGTTGAGGGAATTTTTCAGGGGTAGGAGATTCGATAAGGTGACCCTCCAACTGTGCATTTAATGGTTGCAATAGCTGTCAAGGTCAGAGTTGGTAGGAACAATTCAAGTTAATATCTAGATATGCCAGTTTTCAGTCCCATTTGGATGGAGACAGAATCATGGAACCATCACTGAGCCACAATGAAGATGAACAGGGCCAATTCTGAGAAAGATCATACATGTGCCCTCCTCTCAAGGCCCTTGCATTTCTATCTGGACAGAATTACATGAAACACTCAGGGAACATAAGAAGCCCAGGGAGGTTTTGGGGGTGCCCCCTTGACCCGTAGCCACATCTGTTCTTCTGACCCCATTCTCATGCTTCATTACTGTTACATACAAGCCTCTCTGGGCCTGTAAACGAAGCCCTGCAACAGCAATACCTGTGCACATCTTGGAAGTCTATGGGATGCTCATAGAGACACCTGATTTCTAGTCAGTTTAGATCAATCACAAATGAGGAAAACCTTACAGTGCAATATAGATTCTAGTTTTTCCTTCGTGTTGGCATAGAACTTCTTAAGGGTTAAGAGCACTCCTTCCATGGGTTTGTGCTTCCATGAGGAGGAACCTCTTTTAAGGTACTTTCCCCTACCTTAGCCTCTATTCACCTCCTCACTCTCAGGAGGGATTCAATCATCAGGCTGGTGACTGGGAGAAGAATCTGGGCCCGTGTGCCACAGCTTTTCTTCATTCCTTTTTGCTACAGATTTGCCTGCAGGCAGCACCAACCCATCCTGGTGCTTCTATCCATGCAGAGGGACCCAGCTCTGTGGGGAAGGCTTGGCAAGCTCTGGCCTCACCTGGAACTGGAGGGTCCATAGGGTTAAAGTGCTGGCACAACACTTAGGCTGCAGGTCTAAGACCACACCTGCACACCAGCCTGTTAGCCATGCAGCTGACCTGTTGATCTCCAACTGTGGGCTGCCTGCATCTTCCTCTCTCTGGATTGGGAATTCAGGTGGAGAAAACGGGTGTTATGTGTGAGCTTCCTAAATCCCAAACAACTTCAGTATTCAGAGAAAACCCTTTACCCTTCTTTATTCTAAGTATCCTCCAACATGCATGCACACCAACATGCACACGCACACGCACACACATTTTCCTTTCTGTTTGAAAGTTCCCAACCTCTGCTCTCTTCCTCTAGAGATCTTGGCCCCCTACTGTGTCAAGCTGGACTATCTGGCCTGGGAGGGCACCTGGCTTCCTTCCTCTGAGAGGAAACATCACTAATGAGGCTGCTATGGATTCACCTGGTGTATTAATCCATTTTCACGCTGCAGATAAAGACATACCAAAGACTGGACAATTTACAGGAGAAAGGTTTAATGGACTCACAGTTCCATGTGGCTGGGGAGGCCTCACAATTATGGCAGAAGGTGAAAGGAAGGTCTCCCATGGCGACAGACAACAGAAGAGTAAGAGCCAAGACAAAGGGGTTTCCTCTTATAAAACCATCAGATCTTGTGAGACTGATTTACTACCACGAGTACAGTAAGGGGGAAACTGCCCCCATGATTCAATTGTCTCCCACTGGGTTCCTCTCACAACATGAGGGAATTATGGGAGCTACAATTCAAGATAAGATCTGGGTAGGGACACAGCCAAACCATATCACCTGGAGAGAGGGATTTCACAGAACCCTATCTTCTGCAGAAACCTCAGGACTCTCAGTACTCACCTGCTCTTAGTCACCTATCCTCATTTCCATCCAAGATTCCTGGGGCTGTGACTCAAGGCTTGACACTAGGAGCCCCCATCTGCCCAGGAGAATTGGCCAGTTATTTACAAAACAGAAGAATTTTCTGGCATGAAACTCACCACCAAGGAAATAAGACTGTCTTCAAAATCAGGTCAATATTAGGTCAGATAACCACAGCCTGGAATTTTAAATTATCTCCAGTAGTTGGTTCCACAATCTTGTCTATTTCATGTGGAAGGCAGGGGAGGCTGATGATATTCTGACAGCTGCCAGAACCCGGAGCTGTGTGAAAGATAGCATGGGAATGTCAAGTATGCTACCCCATGATGGTGGTGAAGGGGAATCACTCCCCTCTACATGTGGTTCCTGAGGCCAGGGGCTGCACTCCTGCAGCTGCTGGAGCACAAGGGGGTCCAAAAGTAGGCCCTGATTTAACTCTCCTTGCTCCATAGCACTGGGAATGGCTGAGGACCTTTGGAATATATTTATTGATGCTTAAATGGAAACTCATTGAAGAGATTGCATAGGTTGTCAGTGCATTTGTGCAGGGGGTGTTAGGTGATGACCCCCTAGAGTATGCAGTGCATAACCAGTGAGGGACATGGAACAGCCCAGGGGTCACAATAGGAAGCCAGTCAGCTGACAAACACATCCCCATGGAGTGGCTGTATGGGGTAGTTTTGCTGCAGCCTGGGCCTGAACATCAGTTTTGGAGGCTTAGCCACCTCATTTGTCAGGGGAATAGAGGCCTCTCTCAGGGAAGAACCCACCTTAGCAGCGCTCACAGAGGCTGCTGTAATTAGAAACAAGACACACACCAGCCACTCAGAGTGGACAACTGGGTTGGGATCCATTCTTCCTGGACAGTGCTGAGACAAACATAGCCAACGTTCACCCCATGAGATTCCTAGTTTGGGAGTTGACTATCTCTTTTTCTGATGGCCAAATTCTTTCTTTAGAGATGAAGAAATGACACTTCCAAGTCTTCATAAGGCTATAGGCATTTCCTCTTAAATGATTTGGCCTCTCTTGCTTTTATCCACCATGTGCACATTTTATAGTTTAACTCATAGGATAGCAACCTTAATTCCACATTATTTGGGTAGCTTTAAGGGATTCAGTTTACCCTAGCCCCCAAATATTGAAGATGTCTCTGAGGTTTGCTGCCATCCCTGATGGCTCCACTACTCACCAGCCCATGAACATTTTCTCCCTGTTCTGTGCATTTATTGACATTATATTTTCCATCTCACCACTGCATCCTCCAAGGCATGTCTCAAGTCCTTCCTCCTGCAGGAAGCCTTTCCTGACCACCCTAACCCTTACTGACTTCTGAAACTCTGCAGTACTCAGAGAGAATAGAACATAATTTAGCCATTAACTGGATATTGGCTAGTATTTATCACCACCATTTCCTGTAGTTCCTTTTTCACTGACTAGATTATCAGCAATTTAAAAGTAGAAAATTCATTTCCTATTTCTTTAGCCTTCCCCATCATATCTAGTACATTGAAAACATTTGCAGGCATTGGAGAAAAAGATGCATATTAAATCACCCTTTGATTCCTCAAATATCACCCATATTTTCTATACATCTCAAATCCTCTTTCTCCAGGAAACATTCCCCAACCACTGACTCATACTGATTTTTTTTCCTGCTCCTCCTGACTACCCATCATTGCCTCAACCATGCATTTTGTCACTCAATTATGTTATCTGAATTTATACTTTAGCTTAAGGTAGAAGAGTTCTGTCTGCACAACTGTAGCCAGGGTTTGGGTGATGTTAGCTTCAGTCTGAGGTAACACCAGGCAAGACCCCTTATCGGGGTCTGAATCAAATAGTCTTCAGCCAATGTCTGTTGTTGCCTTGAAGATCAACAACTCTCCAACAACTAAAGGCCTTTCCTAGCCAGACCACTGTTCTCTGCATCAGGTAGACCTGGGCATGAGTCCTGGTGTTATTTCTTCAGAGGTATCACTGTAGGAGTAGGAAACACCTCCTAAGCTCTCTAGGCCTCCATTTTATTTCCTTATCTCTAGAAGGGGGATGGGGCTGTTGTGAGCCTGAAGTGTCGCCATGCACTGAAAACATTAGGCATGTAGAGTAGGGGTCAAGAGTGGCTCCTCTGCAATCTCATCACGTGACCTTGACCAAGTGACTTAATTTCTTAAAGTACCTTCTTCTTATCTGTACAGTAAGCAAGTGAAGCTCATGGGCTTCTTGTGGGGATTATGTGAGATGATGCGTCTAGGTACTTATATGTTGGTAGTAGTAGTGATGATAGCGGCAGTAGTAGTAGTAAGAAACTGCTATCACAGGCTGGGAGCGGTGGCTCATGCCTGTAATCTCAGCACTGTGGAAGGTCAAGCCCAGAGGATCATTTGAACCCAGTGGTTGGAGACAAGCCTGGGTAACAAAGCAAAACCTTGTCTCTACAGAAAATTTAAAAAATCAGTCAGGTGTAGTGGTGCGCACCTGCAGTCCCCACTACTTGGGAGGCTGATGAGGGAGGATTGCTTGGGTCTCACAGGTCAAGGCTGCAGTGAGCTATGATCACACCACTGCACGCCAGCCTGGGCAACAGAGCAAGATCCAGTCTCAAAACAAACGAATGAAAGAAGGAAGGAAGGAAGGAAGGAAGGAAGGAAGGAGAGAAAGAGAAAGAGAGAAATAGAGAAAGGGAAAGAGAGAAAGAGAAAAGGAACTAATCATAGTAATCGGCACTTGGAAAGTGCTCAGTGAATGTGAACTTCTACCATGCTAGGGCTTATAGTCTCCATTGCCCTCCCAGGTACTGGAGTAGATCCGCTGGCCCCTTTCCCAGATCTGCTGTCTACACAGCTCGAAGCAGGGCTTGCAGCTTTGTCACATTTTTATGGTATCTACCAAGGAAGGCCTAGCAAAGCAGGGGCCTTGGTATCCCTAGCTATGTGGCTTTCTCTCAGCCCCCACCACAAGGGTTATCCTGCACCTCTATCTCCTTATCCTACAGAAGAGTTGAGATAAATTCTTTCTTGTGGTGAGATGCAACAATTTATAGTGTAATAAAATCTACAAGATTCTTCCCTGAGCAGAGATTTTGACAACAGCTCTTTTTCCCTAAGGACAGCACAGAGGATGCCTATGCTAAGAGAAAATAACGCTTTTTAGGAGGAAAAAAATCGCTCTCAACCCACAAAGCATTGGCCTATCAGCACTTTCAGGAGCTTGGCTTAGCATTTTGAATCCTGTGGCCACCAACTGTTTCATGTTCCAGCTGTCAGCCTACCTCATTTGTGCAAAATTATCTGGGTAATTCCTCAGAGGATGGCTACCTTCTCCTCCCTGGTCTTTAATTGATGCAAGAAAGCTCTCCAACCTCCCAGTTCTTTATCCTGTATGGCGAACACTGGAGTCTACAAATTAGGGTGCTGTGCTTGGCACCCTGGCCAAGTTGAGTTCTTAAACACATTTAACTTCTGAATTTTCCCTTCACTTTCTGTCTCTTCTGGTATATTACTTAACTACCACCTAAACCTTTTAAGTCATGATTTTAATGCAGCTAAGCAGGTGCCATAATTTACTCCTCCAAGGGGCCTGATTTTCTGTAATGATAAAGAGATTCACTGTATTCCCAATTAATCATATCAGCTTAAATGTGTGTGGGGCCTCCAGGTGAGAAGAGAAGAGGATAAATATGTAGCATTGCTATTGTTCATTTTTACTGTAGCTTATTCTCTCCCATTAACTACTGGATTTCAGAAAATCAAGACCATTTAATTATGTCAAGAGCACAGCTGGAAAACTGCAAAAAGGCTATAACTGACTTGGCAGGGAAGAAGCAAGTACAGATATTACAAGGGATGGTTCTAAGAAGTTTCCCCATTGCTGAATATAATGCACTACAAATCCAGGAGGAAGAACTAAAAAAGAACGCAACCCAAACTTAATTAAAGTCATGATGAGTGGAGGACACTAATTCAGACAAGTTTTGCTATCAGTAGTGAGAGGTAGTTAGCAAGAAATCTGACCTCAATCTTGTCTTGAATGGGTTAGAGCTGTTTTTGCCTTTCTGTTTATGGGCGGGGGGAGGGGTCAAGATAATACTAAAGCTACTGGTAACTTAAAAATGCATTTACACTTGCCTGTGAAATACAGCCATGCCCAGAAACACATGCCTAGGTCTTCAGAGCTAGAGTAACATTTGTATCTTCAAAAGGCTCCCTGTCAACCAGTCATACATCACTGTATGTGTGATAGCCCATCAAATCTCGTCAGACTTACTCGCTATCACGAGAATAGCACAGAAAAGACTGGTTCCATGATTCAATAACCTTTCCCTGATTCCCTCCCACAGCACATGGGAGTTCTGGGAGATACAATTCAAGTTGAGATTTGAGTGAAGATACAGCCACACAATATCACCAACAGAAAATCCAGGCAAGTTTCACTAACAGGAGTGAATTGGGGTTGAATGTGAGGAAAGTGTAATCCCATGCTGGGCTGCTGGGGGCTCTTCAGGGACAGCAGGTCTTGCCTATTTCAGTGTTTCTTCCTCTTTCTGAGTGGCATTCTCAAGCCTCCGGTAGTTATTAGAGGTGCCTGCATTGGTTGGTTTCTTCTACCTCCTAAGTCAATCTACTGATTTGTCAAATTTGCTGATTCTAAGGCTGTATAATGCTCATGAACACACAAAGAGCAACACCCAGAATTAGTCTTGGTGGGGGTAGGAAGAAGACTGATTCTGAATCAGGACTGATTCAGAAGGGCCCACCACAGCTTAAATGTGAGTAGGCCCCCCATTTGGAATTTTAGCAGATACCCCAGGAGGTTCTGATGCAGGTGGACCACACTTTGAGAAGCTCTGGAGTAGGTGATTCCAGGATTTTTCAGCTGTATAATCTATATACAACCTCTAAACATTCCATTCTTTGTATATTTTATATACTCATCACCTGTGTGTATACATGCAGGGATAAACTGTACACCGTCTGTCTCTCTCCACTGTGTATGGATTCCACATGTGCCTCTTTTATAATAGAACAACTGAATTTTATAAGTTTTCAGCAAAATCAAATAAACAGTGTATGGATTTGAGTATTTTCTTATTTGACTCAGAAGAGGAATTTAATTTATAAAAGATGACTAGAATCACAAACATAGCTCCACATTTCCTAAGAACTAAACATAGTCCGTGTGGCTTGAGTGGTTCAGGGACCATTTCAAACAAACGTGGGGATCCCGACTTTGTTATCCTGACGGCTTCTCACTCTTTCAGTCTTAAACCTGGAGCTTGAGCTAAAAAATCTGATGCCTCAGAGTAGCCTCCAGCACCAGGAAGTTAGTCAATTTGCCCTGCCCTGCCATGACCAAGTGAAAATAATCCCCTCTGTTAATCACTCACCTTTAGGGATGGCAAATAGATCTCAACTCGTGATTATTTTGTCGAGTCTAAGGAGTGGGCAGAGAAGGACTCAGAGGCTTTAAGTGGACCCCAGATGGTGGAGTGTAATCTAGAGCCTCACAGGGACAGGGTAGGGTCCGTTTTTTTTATCACCATTTGCCAGTCCAGCCCTGGGCTTTCTCTTGCAAGACATACTCTTTTTATACATAATTTTGGAACTTTGGAAATTGATAGCTAAGGGTTAGAACTTCCATCGCCTGACTCCAAATTCCACATTCTTCCCAATAACCTGGTTTGTAATAAATCATCCATATTAGTGGGGGACACTAATTTAGACAAGTTTTCCTATCAGTAGTGAGAGGTAGTTAGCAAGAAATCTGACCTCAATCGTCTCTTGAATGGGTTCTAGCTGTTTTTGTCTTTCTATTTATCAACACATTTTGAACTGAACAGAAGGTAGAAACTCATTGGCCCACAAACACATGAGGTGGTGGTGAATCTGTTCTTTGCATGTAGATGTACCAGCTATAAAAGAATTTGAGAACTGATGCAGTCTTCATTAGTTAACCTTAAACCTTTAACTCAAAGGTATCACTTGAAGATCAACTGTGTTAGCCTGTTTTCACGCTGCTGATAAAGACATAACTGAAACTAGGAACAAAGAGGTTTACTTGGACTTACAGTTCGTCATGGCTGGGGAGGAATCAGAATCATGGTAGGAGGAGAAGGGCACTTCTTACATGGCAGCAGCAAGAGGAAATGAGGAAGAAGTGAAAGCAGAAGCCCCTGATAAACCCTTCAGATCTCATCAGACTATCACGAGAATAGCACGAGAAAGACTGGTCCCCGTGATTCAATGACCTTCCCCTGGGTCCCTCCCATAGCACAAGGGAGTTCTGGGAGATACAATTCAAGTTGAGATTTGGATGAGGATACAGCCAAACCGTATAACCAACACAGACAATCCATGCAAGTTTCACTAACAGTAGTGACTTGGGGTTGAATGTGAGGAAAGCATAATCCCATGCTGGGCTGCTGGGGGCTCTTCAGGGACAGCAGGTCTTGCCTATTTCAGTGTTCCTTCCTCTTTCTGAGTGGCATTCTCAAGCCTCTGGTAGTTATTGAGGTGCCCTGAACTGGTTGGTTTCCTCTACCTCCTAAGTCAATCTATTGATTTGTCAAATTTGCTGATTCTAAAGTTATATAATGCTCATGAACACACAAACAGCAAATAGCTTTTACCCACCGTGAAGTGCTTAATCATTCCTCCAATTGGGAGGAAGCTTATTAGGAAAGGTTTTCCCTAGAGCTCTTGCTGTGAACGACTGGGATCCATTGGGTTATTTTGGCAGGGGAGAGAGAGACATTGAACACAATGGAAATAAATACTATCCACAACCAGCTTTAACTTATTTGACATTAAGGCTGATTTAGTGTTCAGAATCAGGTGATGGGATGGAAGGTAGCATGAAAAACGAGAAGGAGGAAAAACAAGCCAGAATTGAATGAAGCTGAGAGAATCAGTGAGTTATTGGGTAGCAATCCTATTCCTACTCCCATAGCATTTCTGTTGCATTGTTTTGTTAGAAGAATCAGTAAAAAGAGGATGCTTGAGGTTTTTAATTTAGTGAATCTCATCTGGGACCAAGTACATCTGACAGTAGCCTGACTTTTTAAAATGCAAACACTGTGCTCAGATTTATTAATTTTTATGTTATGAATATTTAAATATGCCCATCCCAATGGAATCATTTCACAGGGAGCTAATGCTCTTACATTTTTAATGAAATGAGTAGTCAACCATTAAAAATAAAATATGGACATGAATTGTTAGACTAATTGATTGGGAGAAGAAAGTTATTGTGCAAGCAATCAGAGAATTTAGAAAAATGAGGAGAAATCAAATGACCCAATTATTGTCGGCCTTTGACATTCAGGAAGATGCTGTCCAGTATATCTCTTTCTTTCTTTCTTTTTTTTAATGAGCAGTCACTTTTTAAAATGTCTAAAGGAAATTATTACTGTAAATTAATCCTCAGGTAGGAAGTGAGCCAGAAAGGGGTGTGATCTTCAGGAGCCAGTACTTCACGGCTAGTTCCTGCTACAATAAAGGGAGTGAGGAATTCATATAATTTTCTGTATAATTCAGGCCCCAACCCTGCTTTTTCCTGGATTCCCCATAGAATACAGCAACTGAAACTAAGGATAAGTCTCCTCTCTCCCCTGAATTTCAAGATACCTGTGCTCTTATCAAGATGTAAATAAATGTAATTTGAAAGTCACTTTAAAGACTACTAAAAACGCTTTGAAGTTTTTTTTTTTTTAAGTGGAAGAATTATTGTTTAAAGCAAACCCTAGCATTCCTTTTTCTAAGTATGATTTCATATGTTGGTCTTCAAGCGATACCTTTTTTTGAGTTAAAGTTTTAATCTCAACTAATGAAGACTGCTACAGTTCTCAAATTCTTTTTTAACTGGTAAATCTATAAGCAGAGAATAGATTCACTGCCACCTTACATTTTTTGTTGGTCAATGAATTCCTTCTGTTCAATTAGAAGTGTGTTGATAAACAGAAATGCTAAAAGAGCTATAACCAGTTCAAGAGAACACTGAGGTCGATTTCTTGCTAACCACCTCTCACAGGGCAGTTTGATGAGCAAGGTGTATATTGATTCAACAGCCCACAGGAGGCTTTGCTGTGTATTAGTAACATTGCAAGTGACAAAGGCTCAAGGAAGAACAAGGAAAGAGTTGAGAAGGTGCATCGTTGGCATTTTATAATCAGGGATAGAGAGACTAGAAGAGTGGGAGGATTGAGGATACTGGGAAAAACGGTTAAAGTTGTGCACTAGGGAGAGAAAAGGAAGGAAAATGTGAGTAAGAGCCAGGTATAGGGGAAGCAAAATCCATGGACCATGTGAGGAAGACAGATAAAAAATTTGGCCATCAATGTCACTTAGTTTAGTGCTTCTCTAACTTCAATGTGCTCACAAATCACCTGGGGATCTTGTGAAAATGCAGGTTCTGATTTAGCAGGTCTAGGGCAAGGCCTGCAATTCTGAATTCCTCCCAGGCTCCCAGAAGACGCCCATGCAGCTGCTGGTCCAGCCCACCCAAGAGTAGCAAGACCAGAAGAACCCAATTTCATTTGTTGGAATGTGAAGAATGTCAGTACCAACGAGTGAATTCTTTATTGTCAGTTGTGTACCTTGCACTCTGCTAAGTACGCTGAAGAGTTTTTAAAAAGAGGAGATAAGACATGCAAACATGAAACCACTAGAGTAAAACAGAAGAGTGTGTGTTACGGAGCCTACGTGGGACTGGAAGGCTTCGGGAACAGAGAGGATTTGTCTAAGCATGTTGGAGCTTACACAGGCAGAAAGGAGGGAGAGTGGCCTCAAGCTGAAAATGAACATAGAGGGGTAGAGCATGAAATGCAAGTGCCAAAGAACTGCAGAGACCTCTGTGGGGCCTTAAAGCTCCACTGCAACCCCAGAAAGTGACCATCTCTAGGGTTGAAAGGCTAAGTGTTGTGGTGGCTGGGTATGAGTTTAGCTAAAAAGGCAAGTGTGTCTCCTTTAGTCTTTTCTTTCCTTTCTTTTCTTTTTTTAGAGACAAGGTCTTGTTCTGTCACCCAGGCTGGAGTACAGTGGTATAGTCATAGCTCACTGCAGCTTTGAACTCCTGGACTCAAGCAATCCTCCCACCTCAGCCTCCCGAGTAGCTGGGACCACAGGTACACTGCCACCATGCCCAGCTAAAATTTTTTTTTTTGTAGAGATGGGAGTCTCACTATGTTCCCCAGGCTGGTTTCAAACTCCTGGCCTCAAGTAATCCTCCAGCCTCAGCCTCCCAAAATGCTTGGATTATAGGCATTAGCTACTGCACCCAGCCTCCTTCAGTCTCTAGATCACCTGGCACATTTCTGGACACATTAATGGCTATTAAGTGACTGAATCATGCCAGGGCTATTCAATGAATCAGAGCAGCCAGCATACATAGTAACTAATACAACCCGACATCCAGATTCAAAGGTGAAAAACAAAAATAGATTATCGTTATAACAGTGGAAGAAAAATATAAATAATGATTATGGCATGACAGTCTATTTAAGATACTCGTTTCTTATTTGCTTTTACTCCAAAAGCTTTTACTGCTTTTGGAACACACACAAAACATAAAGAAAACATTTTCCTTCTCACTTTCTACTTAGAAGACAACCACATATTTGCGTTAAGACTCTCTGGGTTTCCAAAGCCTTGCAGAAGTAACACTTGCCTAGCTTTGGGAAGATCTGACCCACTACAGATTATGCTGGAGGTGCCAGAGGAGACAGACTTCCTGTAACCATCTGTTATGGAGATAAATCACATTGGTCACACTGTGAAATGTGATGAAAAACATGGATGCCGTAGTAACGCAGCCAGAGCCCAGAACAATAAGTATGTCTGGAAAGAGGAGAGACTTCACCAAAGCTGGCATGTGGGCTGTGCCTTGAAGGATGAGGAGGAAGCTGCCAGTGACATGCGGGGAGGTCTTCCAGAAGGAGGCAGCAGCTCTGTGGAGCCATGGTGAAGTCCCTGCAGGAGGAGAACAATGCACTGTGGATTGAGCAGAAACCTGGAGTCCATGAAGGGCTGTGACAGGAAGTAAGCACGGCCACGGAGGCTGAGGCTGAGCTCGGAGACCTCTTGAATACCAGGGAGTGGAGTTTAAGACTTTGTCTTGTACACAGTGGTGCCTAATTATGACTTTCCCACCTTGCTTGGATAAAATAAGCTTATACATACATAACACTGACAGTTGACTTTGGACCATGGTTAGGAAAGCAATGATAGCTTTGCATAAGCCTTCATTTGAAATATTTGTCTTCACTCAGCTAGTTCTTTTCTTTTAATTTTTAATCTAAAAAAAATTTTTTTGAGATGGAGTCTCATTCTGTCAACCAGGCTAGAGTGCAGTGATGCATCTCGGCTCACGGCAACCTCCACCTCTTGGTTTCAAGCGATTCTTGTGCTTCACCCTCTGGAGTAGCTGGGAATACAGGCATGCACCACCTCACTGGGTTAATTTTTGTGTTTTTAGTAGATACGGGGTTTCATCACGTTGACCAGGCTGGTCTCGAACTCCTGACCTCAAGTGATCCGGCTTCCTTGGCCTCCCAAAGTGCTGGGGACTAGCTCCACTCAGCTAGTTCTCGAATGATGTACAGTGGAGGGGTGAACAGGACAAGTAAGGCAGAGGGGATTTGTTTCAATACTAACCTACTTTGCAATTTTTGTCAAGGGGAAAATTCCTTGAGCCTCAGTTTCCCTTGCTGGACTAAGAGTAATGAACATTTTAGCACACAAAACTTAGCAGTTCTCACAGTGCTAGTTCCTGGGGACTTCCCATGTGCCTGTTATATACATTTTCTATTTAATCCTCCAACTACAGCATAGGGTAGGCTCTGCCGTCAGCCTTTTTACAGATGAAGAAACTAAGTCCCAAGGAACTTGCATAATCGGTCTAAGGACACATATGGCTAACAATGAGCAAAGCTGGGAATCGATCTGATACCAAATTCAGCCTCATCTCATTTATGCAGCATCCCTTACCCCAAAGATGGTTATTTTAACAATCACCATTTTGAAGAATACCTCAAACTCAAAAATTGTTTAAAAGTGCCTGTAGCATGTGACTTCATTATCCTTACACTGCTGGGAAGAAATACAGACTCATCCAATACTAGACTGAAAAGGTCTGAGGAATCACTCTAACTTCTTTTTGCAGAAGAGGAGATTGGTGTGCAGCAAAGCTATGGAATGACTCAGAGTCACACAGACATTCTAGTAATAGCTGGTTCTCTTATATTTTGATGTGTTTAAAGTACAGTGATTGAAGAGGGGCTCTGATAAATACAATTTAGGATTTTTTTCTGCCCTCACCTATTTCCTCTTCCTTATACCAAAGGGTTGTTCTCTTTGCTTCTTTGTAATTCTGTGTTTCCCAGTAATGTTGAAAATAAGTAATGTTGAAAATAAGCTTCCTTTGTAATTCTGTGTTTCCCAGTAATGTTGAAAATAAGCCTGGCAGAGACCTGGGGTCAGGCAGGTGTTCACTAAGTTGATTGACAGCTCAGGACAAACATCTGGATTCTGATGTTTCTTGGGTGGAGATTTTAGAATGTGTTGTTTCCGGAAAAGTATTAGAAAACTTGAAGTTTCCTCATGATTAAAATGAACATGGTATTCTTTTTTTTTAAATTGTACTTTAGATTCTGGGGTACATGTGCAGATCATGCAAGATTGTTGCATAGGTACATTCATGGCAAGGTGGTTTGTTGCCACCATCCCCCCATCACCTATACCTGACATTTCTCCCCACGTTATCCTTCCCCCACCCTCTCTCCCACTATCTCTCCCATAGCCACCTGCAACGGACCCCAGTGTGTGATGCTCCCCTCTTTATGTCCAAGTGTTCTCATTGTTCAGCACCCGCCTATAAGTGAGAACATGTGGTGTTTGATTTTCTGTTCTTGTGTCAGTTTGCTAAGAATGATGGTTTCCAGGTTCATCCATGATCCTACAAAGGACACACAAACTCATCTTTTTTTATGGCTGCATAGTATTCCATGGTGTATAATGTGCTACATTTTCCTTGTCCAGTCTATTGTTGATGGGCATTTGGGTTGGTTCCAGGTCTTTGCTATTGTAAACAGTGCCGTGATGAACATGCATGTGCGCGTGTCTTTATAATAGAACGATTTATAGTCCTTTGGGTATATACCCAGTAATGGGATTGCTGGGTCAAATGGAATTTCTATTTCTAGATCCTTCAGGAATCGCTACACTGTCTTCCACAATGGTTGAACTAATTTACACACCCACCAACAGTGTAAAAGTGTTCCTATTTCTCCACATCCTCTCCGCATCTGTTGTCTCCAGAATTTTTAATGATCACCATTCTAACTGGCATGAGATGGTATCTCAATGTGGTTTTTATTTGCATTTCTCTAATGACCAGTGATGATGAGCACTTTTTCATATGTTTGTTGGCCTCATAGATGTCTTCTTTTGAAAAGTGTCTGTTCATATCCTTTGCCCACTTTTGGATGGGTTTGTTTGGTTTTTTCTTGTAAATCTGTTTTAGTTCTTTGTAGATTCTGGCTATTAGCGCTTTGCCAGATGGGTAGACTGCAAAAAAATTTTCCCATTCTGTTGGTTGCTGGCTCGCCCTAATGATTGTTTCTTTTGCTGTACAGAAGCTCTGGAGTTTAATTAGATCCCATTTGTCTATTTTGGCTTTTGTTGCCATTGCTTTTGGTGTTTTAGTCATGAAGTCCTTTCCTATGCCTATGTCCTGAACGGTTTTGCCTAGGTTTTCTTCTAGGGTTTTTTTATGGTGTTAGGTTTTATGTTTAAGTTCTTAATCCATCTGGAGTTAATTTTAGTGTAAGGTATCAGAAAGGGGTCCAGTTTCTGCTTTCTGCACATTGCTAGCCAATTCTTTAAGGGAAAAGGTGGTGATTTTAAGCCACAAAATGTGCTTGGAAAATTAAGACCAAGATGGTATCAAAAATTAAATGGTATCAAGAATCTTAAAATT